>LBNU01024146.1:171154-203644 GCA_014162995.1 Artemisia annua
TATGCTAAGGAACTAGGAAACTGCTTCAACCCTGCCACATAGTGGAGAACCGCGTGTGGACTAGACAAAGGGTAGTTGCAGGGATTTGGATATTGTATCAACCTTGCCACATAGTGGAGAACCGCGTGTGGACTAGAAAAAGGGTAGATACAATTGCCATAGTGTGATCACCTATAGGCCTTTGATATAACGGAGGGTATCCGTGTGAATTTGGTATAACGGAGGGTATCCGTGTGATTATGATGGAGCGGAGGGTATCCGCAGGTTTGTTTGTGGCCTAGTCTAGCTAGCAAGCGTTTTGCGTATATGTCCACTTAATTTAACTATGAATTTAAACCTATGATCTCACCAGCGAAAGCTGACTTTTAGCACGTTTTCTCAGGTAATTACGTTATGATTTTGGATGCTTGGATTGGAGGCTTGGCTTGGCAATGCGGTCTAAGGATCTATTTTTCTAAAAACTCTGATATGTATTTGGGGACCTACTTTTAATTCTTTTGGGCCTTACTTATGACACCATCCTGAACCCACACCATTCAGAGAAAGTTTGACTTTACAAGGATACTGACACTCTTTGTAATTTCAAACGTTTCGCGCCTTGTCCCGCCCATTCTTCAGGCTTCATGTCTTTAATCTTCAGTCTTTAGCTTTTGTTGCTTCAGTGAGGAGTAACTTGGGATTCAGTGAGTTATTGTCATCACTTACTGAATCCATCACCTTCTTCTTCGGCTTAGGTGCCAATCACTGAGAATCCGCCTCACTGAATGGAACGATTTTCTTCTTAAGCTTGTCCCAAGCATCCTGAAGATGACTCATTGAGTGACTGTTCACTCAGTGACTTGATTGTGTTAAAGGTAGTTAAACACTTAGGTTATTTTATGTTCAAATCCTAGTTTAAGAGAGTTTGGGAATTCAGTGACCCAACAATCTCCCCCTATTTGGATATACAAATAGCCTAAGTGTTAAATGTATTTTGAGAGGACACTTATAAAACAAAACATCATTGTTCATTGATAGCTATTACAGTTCCTAACAAAATATAAAAAAAATACAAGGATGGAAGGTGTTGCAGCTTCAGATGTTGAGGTGGTAGCCAAGTGCCTCAAGTTTAGCTCTTTTAGATCTCAGTACATGTTTTTCAGGATGCTCTTCAATCTTTGTTTTCAGGTCTATGCAGAACCTTACATTTGCAGCTGTTTTGATTGGAGAAGCCATCATGAAATACATAAGCATCGCCTTAACCCCGGCCTTATCAATATCTGACCATCTTTGAAAAGAGGGGTTCCCAAATTCATCAACGAAGCATAGACCTCTTTCAGGTAGCTCAAGAACTGTATTGTTGACAAATGTAATCCCTTCAGGAAGGCTTTTGTCGCATTCAAGTCCAAGAACCTTGATTTCTGCTTCAGTGCCTATTCTTTTCCTTTTCCTTTGGGAGGGTTGAGCCGATGCTTCCTAAGATGGGACGGCCTGAATGGCTTGTACTGAAGGTGGCATTAGGGAGGGAATCCTAAGTTCTTTATGTTTCAGGGTTAGATGATGATAACGAGTTTCAAGGGACTTCATCAGTTTTGGGACCACTATATTGTTCTTCTTTGTAATGATTGGAGCTAGTTCATCGAGCCCAGATATCCCGAAGTCAGTGATCTTGAATGGATCATGCACCTTGAAGTTTCGTTTGTCCTGACCCCTGAAGACAGTGAGTACTGCAGGATTGGTTTTCACATGGATTTTAACATCAGTGATGGTTTCAAGATTTAATCTCTGTGTCATAATCCAAGTGTATCTATCAATGTTCTTTTGTCTGTTTTCTGCAACTTTCTTCAGCTTGGCATCCCTCTTCAGTTTGAGCTCGGCTAGTTGTGCCTCCTAAGCCCTTTTGAATTTCTCACCACCTTCTCTGTTTACCAATTCTTCAGGGTTGATTCCAAGAGACACAGCTTCCTCATTTACCACTTCTATGAGAGCAGCTTTGCTAATCCTTTCCTCTTCAGCTGCCTTTCTTTCTCTGTCCACCCTATCAAGATAAGCTGAGATTTCATTCTCAGTCATCCACACATCTTAAATGATAATATTATCATCCTTAATCACTCCAATATCGTCATTAAAGCTACACTACGTTACAAGGGTCTATTGAACAAAAGCACATATTAGAATCAATAACAACATACTGGAGGACGATGGCATACAAGAGTTTTGTTTCTGGAAAAGACAACTGTTCCGAAATTACATAGTTTATTCTGCAGAAATAAATGAAGCCATGAAACTAGGTACTTGTTCGCTTTTTAAGCAGACATATTCTTCATAAGTCTTGGGAAGTTTAAAAACCCATTTATCAGCCCAGTCAGGAGGGTTAGAAGGTGAGTAGGTGCTGGGTGAGTTTTTCTTGGGTTTTTCGTCAAGAATCAGTACAACCTGCACATACAAGAAGAAGAAGAAGTAACAAGTTTATTTAATTCTACCCTTGGGAAGGGTACAAATAAAATTTAAAGAAAGGTAGCTATACCTCTGGCCGGCTCTTAAGGTATGCCAAGTACGGACTAAAGGTATCTGGTGCAAGACATTTGGAGATATCATGATATAAAAAGTCACCACCTCCTACTGATTTTTGCTCCAATGGTTGTCCGCCTTTTGTAAGACAAAACAAATGTTTTGCATAATCAAATAACTAAATGAGAAAAGCAAACATATCGAAAAAAGTGAGGCAAATTAAACATACCATCCATGTTCATGCGATCCTGAGGCCGAGGCAGATCAGTCAATGACAACTTTGATTCTTCTGTAATTAAATCATTGCAAACAAGTTAGAAAAATAACATGATGACGGTGCATGACTCTAAAAAACGACAGAAAGAGCTATTATACGTACCATCTAAGTCAATAGCAGTGTTATGCATAGCCATTCTTATTTTTATCTTTTTGGTGGTTGGTTTAAAAGTTGAAAGTCTGTGCAATCCAATGTGTGTTCCTAGGGTTGTCTTTGGGTTATTTGATAGAGAAAGTGTATCGTGTAATTTTGGCTTAATATTATTAGAAGCCGATGATCTCAACTTTATGCAACTCTTCATGTTTTGACAATTCATATGCCCATCCAATTGCTATTATTTTAGAAATCTAATAAACCATGACATATAATTACAACAAGAGTCTTGCAACAAATTTGCTTTACCAATTACCAAAGTATCTTTTTTTATTTTATTGATTACTAGAGGAATACACGCGTAAAACGACAATGTATAGCTGCAAATAATTATACTTGTAAAATCATGATTTTGGTTTGACAATTGGTGCAAAACTTACGGCTTCGTAGTCATAGTGAAAAATAATAATAATAATAATAATAAATAATAAAAAAAAACCCTCTATATTTTAGAATCAATAAATGATAAAGTTTTAAAGGATTAACAACATTTAAAATATTAATTTAATGATACATGTTGTTACAATTTTTAATCAAGTGTATAATATTCTATTAACATTACTCAATTGTAAATCATTTTAAGTTTTAAAAATAAGCATAATACTCTTTATAAGTAGTAGAGATTTGAAGAAGTTGTGACCCGTGAAAATCACTAAGTGGTACGGAGTTTTGATATTAATATCAATCTAAAACTTTTATTTCTGTTTTAATACTTGTAACCTCGTACGTATATCGGGATTTTGGTTATAACTATTGATATAGTTTAGGAAATTACACTCCATTCCATCCTTGCCAAATTATGCGTGAGATCCTTGACCAATCATAAATTTGGTGGATCGTGCCTTATTCGTATGACGATTTTGGTAAACTTATATAAAGAAAATGCTTTTATGCGTTTTTGCTTTTGTGTTTGTATGCTTTTGCTCGTGTTCCCTTGTCTCTTTTGTTTTTCCTTTTCTTTTTGTACATTTCTCTTGCAGCTTTGCTTATATATGTTTATGTCCTTTTCTCTTATGTTTCTTTTGATGGTATATTGACTATCTGATTTGTTTGTTTGTTTCCATGTTTTTAGCTTTTTTGATTTTTGCGTGCTTATCCTTGTTATTGTTCTTTTTCTACCATGCATTTATTTTTTATCACTCTCACCCGCACACTTGCATTTGTCGTAGGTATTTCTGAAAGCAGTCACCCTACTCTCGGGTTTACCCTAAGGTAGGGGTAGGATCTGTTTACATTCTACCTTCCCCATCCCTGCCCGACAGGATTGCCCGGTATGTTGTTGATTAAAAATCTATATGTAATGAAAATACAATTCTTGAATGCAATGAGTTAAAATATGTCTTAGAGTTAGTATGTGATTTTAATGTTTAAGTAGGTTAAACGCGATTTAGATAGTAAGTTTAAAAATGGACAAAGTTTGAAGATACGCAGCATACTTTCTCAAAAGTACCGAAATACGTAACATACTAAAGCTATTACTTATATCGCTAATAAACTTTCAAATTTTGCACAAGATACGTAATGTTGACCGATTTTTTACCTGTTTGACCGATTTGTAGGTTAACACATAAAAAAGTTACATTATTAGTCCCTGTGGTTTGCGTCTGTTTTCACCGGTCATCCTTTAACTTTTTTTCAGTTATAAAAGTTACAATATCGGTCCTTGTCGTTTGGGTTGACTTTCACCTTTAGTCCCTTGACTTTATTTTCACTTTTTCGTCCGTGTTTACACGTGTAAAATTTGTTTTTGCACGTTTTCGTCTGTTTTTGCACTTTTTCGTCCCTTGGCTTTATTCTAAAATTTTCTAAAAAATATTTTTTAGCAAAAAATTAAAAAAAAAAAATCTAAAAAATATTTTATAAAAAAAATTCGAATAAAATTTTTTTTCGAATAAATTTTTTTTAGAAAAATATTTGAATAAAAATATTTTTTAGAAAAAATGTTTTTTAAAAAATATTTTTTTTGAAAAAATGTTTTTTAAAAAATATTTTTTAAAAAGTATTTTTACTCAAATATTTTTCTAAAAAAATTTATTTGAAATAAATTTTTATTCGAAAAAAATTTTTATTCGATTTTTTTTATAAAGTATAATTTAGATTTTTTTTCTAAAAAATTCCATTTTTTTTAATTTTTCGAATATTTTAAGACTTTTTTTTCGATAATTATTTTTAAAAAAAAATTTTGAAAAAAGAATTATAAAATAAAATTTTGAAAAAAAAAGTTGTAGAAAAAAAGTTTTTGAAAAAAAAATCAAAAAGAATTTTATTTTGTAAAAGATTTTCGAAAAGAATTATATTTTTTGAAAAAAATTAAAAAAAAAATGTTTTTGTAAAAACGGACCAAAGGTGAAAGTCAACCCAAACGACAAGGACCATTATTGTAACTATTATAACTGAAATAAAGTTAAAGGATGACCGGTGAAAACAGACGCAAACCACAGGGACCAATAATGTAAGTTTTTTTAAGTGTTAACCTACAAACCGGTCAAACTGGTAAAAAATCGGTCAACATTACGTATCTTGTGCAAAATTTGAAATTTTTTTAGCGATATAAGTAATATCTTTAGTATGTTACGTATTTCGATACTTTTGAGAAAGTATGTTGCTTATCTTCAAACTTAGTACTTTAAAAATTGGGCAAACATGACCTTGCAGAGAAGCCCGGACCAACCTTTGAATGATTTGGCCCAAAGAGTCCACTTTTAAAATACAAAATACTACAACATGCACAATTTCTTTTTTTCGAAATATCATTCCATTAACGAAACAAAACCCTATAGCCTAGGCTCTCTCTCGCAATCATCATCAATCGATCGATACTGTTGTTTGTGAGTATTTTCGTCTTCATAATCAGACAATAATTATCGTATGTATCTGGTTAAGCCTAGTAAAGCTCTAAAAAAATTATATAAAATTTGTTCTAGAATTAAGAATGTTATATTTGATACAATATTGACAATGTTTTGTTTGAGTATCGTAGAGAATGGCAATGCCAGTGGATTGCATTCATCAACAATAATACCACAAGGAGAATGCTGGTGACTTAGACGTTGATGGTTTGTTTGATTTTAAGAGTGATTTTTCATTATGTATTGTTTCGTTCATAATTTGTTTGCGATAATAATTTTATGCACAGAGGAATCAAAGGAGTTCCAAAAGCTTTCGTTGAATGATGTGCCTCAAGTCTCCAAGAGTATGTTTTTGCCTCATTCTTTTCGATATGTTTTTCCGATAACTAATCATATACAATATTTATTTGTTTTACCAAAGGTGGGAAACCATTGGAGCAGAAACCAGCTGGTGACTTTTTATATCATGATATCACCAAATGTCTTGCACCAGATACTTATAGTCCCTGCTTGCATTACTATAATTCACTGCCAAAGGTATAACTTGTCAAAAGTCAATTCATATTTGTGTAATTTCTTTTTTTTTTATTTTTTTTTTCTTTTTTTTTATTTTTTTTTTCAAAAGGAAGAATCAAATAAACTTCTTCTACTTCTTGTATGTGCAGGCTGTATTGTTTCATGACAAAAAACCAGACAATAGCTCACCCAACACCTACTCACCTTTTAATCCTCCTGACTGGCCTGATAAATGGGATTACAAAGCCCCAAAGAATGTTGAAGAACGAGATGGGAATCCCGCGCGTTGCCGCGGGGTGTTTTCCGAATAGGGAAAGCGTGATAACGGCCGGTAGCTACTTAACGTCAATTTAGTGACAAAGGACTGACTTTGCAATGGACGTATAGCACGAAGGACCAATTATGTAAATTATGAGAGGACTAAATATGCAACGAAACTCTGAGATGAAGAACCAATTTCGTACGAATTTAAAAAAAAATTTAAAGATAACGGTCATTAGCTAACAGTCGTTAAATAACTTAACGACCGTTAGTTATAAGGACTAAATGTGCAACAAACCTGTAAGACGAAGGACCAACCGCAGGCGGAATTTAAAAAAAAAATTAATGGTCGTTGCTACAGTAACTAACGGCCGTTAGTTACTGTGCAAATAAAATATAATAAAAGTACTCTAGCAGTGGGAGGGGGGAACAATCCCACCAAATGTTATATAGTATAATATGTTCGCTTAAACAGGTTCTTTGAAGCTAGGGCCATGTCTTCAGTTATTCCTTAAAAATAAATTATGTAATATCACAACAGTTCTTGTCTTTTCCAGAAACAAAACTCTTGTATCTCATAGTTTTCTAGTATGTTGTTATTGATTCTAATATGTGCTTTTAGTCAACTATCAACTCTTGTAACGTTTTATGTATTTAATGCTGGTGTGGCAGTGACCAAGGATGATGATACTATAATTTAAGTTGTGAGTTGCTTTTGTCCTTAGTTTAGTTATTACTATACTAAGTGCGTTGGCTGTTCATTTGTGGTTGTCTCCATTTTGTTGTGTTATCTTTAAATATCAACAGTTGGCTTACCAGAAAAATTCAAAAACAGCATCATCGAAAAAATTGAAGTTTGCTTCTTTCTGAAGTTATAGGTTAAAACTGTTTGTGATTGTGTTATACCTTTTGGATTCAGTTTTTGTTGAATGATTGTTTTTGAGCACTTTCCGGCTCATGAAACATTCACTTTTTTTGTATCACCGTTGTCCATTGATGGCCTAAGCACAAAAGACTACATTTCCTACAATTAACAGCTATACAGTGTAACAACCCCTCACACTACTAAACACAAATAAGCTGTCAGTAGCAGGCATCTTCAAACGCATAGGCATCATCCATTAATATACTAGAACCATGGAAGCAACCATCAACTCATCACAGAGAATTTCATATTTCACAGTTCACTAGCCCACATCCAAATCTAGAATCTTTTATTGACATCACGAGACACCATTAGAATTATGAAGCCAGAAAATACAGATTAGCCACATCACATAATACTAAAGTAAGATTCTAAAGATCATAAGAGGTGGTTCCGGCCATCTTTCATGACTCAACTAATTATATCTTAGAATCTCACACTAGCATTGGAACTTGAACCTTAAATAATCATACTTCATATCACAATGCTAAACATCCTTTGAGTCTCAAAACTATATTAAGCATTCACATCGGCAGATTCTGTCCATGATATACAACAAAACCTCATTTCAGGAATAACCTCTGTTGGTCCCTTTTACTTGGTTAATGGTTAACTACAAAGTTAATCTAACCAAGTTCCATAGGGTAATGATGCAAAGATTAATAACTAAGAAATAAAAACGTAAAAGATAAGAAACAAGATTTTCAACGTTTAACTCTTTATTAGAAATTAATCAAAAGAATTATACCCAAGTGTTTGCGGAACAACACTTGGGATTGAAATGACAAGTATGGTATGGTGTTACTCGTCACTAAACTTAAGCTATGCTTAAGTAGCAACAAAAGACCCACTAAGCTATCTTAGAGATGGTTGCTATTTGGAGAGAGTAAAGATTAGTTTGTGAATGTCTAAGCATTAAGTGCACAAACTCCGCAACCTTTACTCTCTCTTATGACTCCTATTTATACACAAGTATATTACAACCGTTGTGAAAAAGACAAAGATTACATCAGCCTAGTTGAGACAAATTACTTACGTATTTTGTCTCTGTTACATAAGTCTATTTTGGGTATAGGACAATGCAACTTTCTGAGGTTCAGATATGACACCATCCTGAACCCACACCATTCAGAGAAAGTTTGACTTTACAAGGATACTGACACTCTTTTAATTTCAAACGTTTCCCGCCTTGTCCCGCCCATTCTTCAGGCTTCATGTCTTTAGCTTTTGTTGCTTCAGTGAGGAGTAACTTGGGATTCAGTGAGTTATTGTCATCACTCACTGAATCCATCACCTTCTTCTTTGGCTTAGGTGCCAATCACTGAGAATCCGCCTCACTGAATGGAAAGCTTTTCTTCTTAAGCTTGTCCCAAGCATCCTGAAGATGACTCACTGAGTGACTGTTCACTCAGTGACTTGATTGTGTTAAAGGTAGTTAAACACTTAGGTTATTTTATGTTCAAATCCTAGTTTAAGAGAGTTTGGGAATTCAGTGACCCAACAACCTTCAACTTTTATCAGCTACCAATAAGGCCATGATTACTGTGACAGTAAACTTTCCTTAGGAAATCTAGTAACCAAGAAAACTAAGAAAAAGACCATTCCTTTATCCAAGCTGCCCATACCAGACCCACTTGAAGTACGTAAAAGGAGTGATAAGCTCAAAGGTCAAGGCTTTCAAAACAATGTACAAAGCCATCTGTCACCTACACACAACCCCTCAATCTCAATTTTTGTTAGCTGAATATTCTCATATCCAAACTAACTTTTATCAGTTAACAATGTGTTAAAGGACATAACATTTGGTGAACATTTCATGCTTATATCTTGAGTTTGGAGTGTTAATTTGTTGCTCTACTAACCACATCACAAACTGACATGTCTTCTGTTTGAACCACACTATTTCATACTAGTATAGTTAAGTGATAAGTGGGCTTTGAAAATTATGCACTGATATTTGAACCCCTTATTGGACCATGTTTTATTGTTTGGGCCTTATTGGGCCAGCTAATTAGTACTGCATCCGTGAATGGTTTTCACTTTCTAGTATGAATATTTGTCAATTCTCATTGTTCAACTGTCGACTATTTATCAAACTTGATGTCCGATAATATCTAAATCGACGTTTTCACTAAATGCATAGCATAACAGAGCGATATGAATGAACAAAAAATGGAGGTAGGCGACATGGTGTATACGAGCGATACTATTGTTTATCTTAAAACATAGAAAGAAAACGTATCGAATAAACAAAATGGTTAAAAGTGACTAGATTGTTAAAGCGTCCGAGAATGTTTCGTTAGACGATGGAGGTCAAAGTAGCCAATTCTATCAACATATATATCGTTCCAAAGGTATGAAAAATTAGCAATCTACAAATATATAAATTAAATTACTAAAACTAGTTCAACGAAAACATCAAGGAATGAAAAGTAGTTGGCTTTTGATGATTAATAACTTTTATATTTATTTTGGCTTTTATAAAAAGATATCACAAAATGAATATAATAAACATCAAGGTAAACAAGTCAAACCCAACGTATCGTTTGGTTTTTTTACCCAAGTTTTCGTTTTCTTTACTTTTGACCTAGACTTTAAACAATTGGAAATATATAGGATAACCAATGACATGGCTCATGACACCATACTCGAAACATTAAATAGTTGACTGTTTATTCGGTTGCTAGGTGCGGAGCTAGTATGATGACTAGTTGGTGCTTAGCACCCTTTAACGAGCCAAAATTTCCTTTATATTCTTCGAACACGATTTTTTTTCCCCTTAATTTGTAATAGAGCAACACTCCCTAACATCGAATCCTGGCTCCGCCGTCTATTACCAAATGGCTGTTTCTAAAATAAGACCATTGTTATAGAGTATTGCTAATACTATGACTTCTGTTATTTGTATTCGACATATCTATGGTAAAATTATGCATATGTTAAACTATTGTGACGTTGTATACTCGTATTTCGATCTTTAAGTGAACGAATTCAGACCAAATGAGTGTCACGCTCTCGCCTCTCATTTGTTAAACTTCTGTTTTTCGGATCGATATATTTGCTCATATAAGGAATCACCTATAAGCTTTTAAAACTTATGTCAAATGTTTAATATGATGTCTTCTTTACGACCAAGTATCAGGGGCGGTACCAGAAAAACATTCAAGAGGGGGCAAAAGTTAAAAGTGGGTTACCAGTCGGGTCATGTCAGTAACGCGACCTTTGTTGCTATAACGAAATCGATTTTACTTTTAATGAAAGTAAATTTTTAAGTATTTGTTTGCATGCGAGAACCAAAACTAAGAATTGATGATTATATGCACAATATTTAGCACATACTTACTTTTTCTTATAAATATTAACACAAGTAGTTGAAGCAAAAATCAAAAGTTAGATAACAAAATTCGCAAAGTAGCAAAAGAATCTAACATTATATACCTCCATGAAAGTGCAAATGTCCTTAACCACTTGACTATATATGATTCAGCTATTGGATAAATTTTCACAGTTATACTATTTACCCATTTACGGGGGCAAAATGAATTTCCGAGATCAATCCACATTACTCGAGTGAACTTTGTGGGGGCAGCTGCCCACACTGCCCCCATTGTAGTACCGCCCCTGCCAAGTATGTATAGTATATATTAGCAAGTTGTAACTTGGATTGAGTTGTTGACCAAATTAATATGGTGATGCACTAAGACAAAGAAAAAAAATATTCGTTTTGAAGCTTCAAAAGGTGGAGAAGGTGAAAGCGTGTTATTTGGATTTTTAACCACTCTCCTTAGAACTTATTTTCAAACCTTGTGATAATGTGTACAAAATACATTTTCGAAAGAGAAATGATTAGGGTGACTAAAACACGTCTAATTTTATGCCTAAAGTGTGTCAACATTTTGTTGGTTGCAGCAAAATAACTCACTTCAACAGAACAATAATACCATTTTTCACATTGTTTTTAGTTATATTATAACATGTTTTTAGTCATCTCAATCATTTTTCTTTTCGAAATACAGTTCTTAAATCAAGTAGTTTATGTTATTATATCTTCAACTATATCAATAAACAGTGTGATTGCTATTTTTAGAGACAAAATACTCCAAATCTAAAAGAATACACGTGTGAAACATCATACTAAATAGAAATTTTCAAAAATCTTTTAATCAAATTTTAGAAAAAAAAATAAAGGGAGAAAAATTAGGAAGGCATTAATTTTTTCTGCAATATCAGTCAAACAATATCTCTATCCTCCTCTATGTTCACTAGGCATTTTAAATTCAAATCACATTAACAAAACCCATATTCGTAATAATCCCATCCCCATTCCATACAGGCTATGGTCATTCGCATCACATCATCATCAAAGTATTCTTCCAAAGGGCATTATAACCCTAATTCCAAAATATTTCAACTTTGAGTTAAGTGATTTTAATAGCGCAATTAAAAAATTCAATTGATATCACAATATATCGTAAATTCGAAAAAGTTTAAATTGAATCAATTTGTGGGTTTTGGTTGCTAAAGATTTAAATTCTATGATCAATTGTGTGTTATAATGATTTGTGTATGTTATTTGTTTTTTTTTAATTTTATTTAATTGCAATGATATAATGAATTGGATGTTAAACATCTATTAATATATGTTTCAATACAGAGTTGGTGAAATGGAAATTTGAGGCTAATAAGAAGGATGTTCGATCTCTTTTACTGGAAGGTGGCTCACAAAGTTCGGCACCAAAAAACTTAATGAGGTTAGTTATACGTTTGATTGGTTTGGCATGTTTTTTATCCTTTTTCAGTTAGTGTTTCAGGTTACAATCTTCACATATGAATTTTTAGATTTCTGACAATGGAAAGAGTCTCTTCTACTTGTATCGAGCAACCTAGAGCAATGTAAGTCATGTTACTTTAACTTGTGTGTTGCTTTGTGTACCTTAAATTTGATTTTATGCATGCCCTAATACAGATAAGGAAACTGGTGGGGCTACCGTCTAAAAACGGACATAACATCTCATTTAAATACTCGATCATGCGCTGGTGTCATCATTGACACAAATACTTGTAATGGGATCCTTAACTTCTTGGCCACATGCACTATGAGGTAACTTTACTTTAATATATAGTTTCCATATTACGTTTGTGATATTTTATTTAGATCTGGATCCTTGGTTATAATCATATGTGTTTTGAAGTAATTTTACATTTTTAGATATATATTCTTATCTACCATTTTTATAAGTAGTGGTCTGTTATAACTTTTTTGAAAAAAGATTGATTAGTTTGAGATATAGCAATTCATACACACCCTAAGGACGATAGTGTAATTCTTTTGTTTTGAGTATAGTTATGATCACATAACAGTTTAGTATGAAAAGAGAAACGATAAAACTTGTGGAAAGTTTGAAAACTCAATACTATAAGATCATTTGTTGCAATGCAGATCTTTTGAAAGGCTAGATGATCTCTAGCTACTCTTCCATTGGAGTTTTCCAATCTTCTGTACCTTAAACTTTTGTAAGAAATAAATTATCTATAGAATTAAGACAATACAACTTAATGGTTCAATTTTAACAAATTCTAATGATGCTTTATTTAATTTGTTCAGGTGGTCCCAGTCGTAACCTTCTGATGGATTTTTTCGGCCATAATGGGGCTACCATGCAGTTAAGGCAACATACTTATTTTTAACAGATAGTTTTGTTAAATACCTCTAAAACAGACTTCATAAGAGTTACCTCTAAATTTAAGTTAGTAGAGCTGGAAATGCAGAGAAATTCTGGAACTACTCGAACAAGGTTGTATGTGTCTTTTTTATTATTTAAAATTCTCAGCACGTATATGGAAGGCTAATGGGAATGATTCACATAGGTTACACTAACTAAGATGTATCTTTTGAATAAAAGGATTCAAGATTTTTATGCATTACTTGAAACGATATTTGAACCGAACCATTTCTTAAGCTAATTCCAATGATTTTTTATGCATAGTAAGTTGCCTTGCTTATTATTTATGTGGTCATGTTCTATAACAGCTGAAGCAAAATATGAATGGGATAAAGGCAGCTTCTGATCCTCAAAAGTACACATCTAAACCAGAAGATACTTCTTCATTATTCTTAGATCTAGGCATTCTTTTAATGCAAAGGGTGTTTGGATGTGCATATGGTAAGTGATTATGTGTATTATATATCAGAAACACAATAATTTGTTGTTACATATACCGTCACTCAATAATATGATTTTTGTAATGGTGCTATTGGAGTTTAAAGCTATTATATATGTTTGAGCAAGTGACAATTCTATTTGTGGTTACAATATACAATTAATTAACAGTGAGCAAATATACATTTTCCTTGAAAAGGTAGATTAAATTGTGAAGATGGAATTAAAAGTTTTCTTAGTACGTAGGTGTTTAAGTTCCAAAAACTTGTGACTAAGTTTAATGAATTAGTATAATTTTCAGTTTTTGATATAATTTGTATTTAGTTACTGAATTTTAGTACCAATTTTATTAGTATAATTTCAGTTTTAATTGAAGTTTGATATAAAAGGGTNTTTTTTAATATTTAGTGTTAGTTTTAAAGGTTTCAACGGTTTAACTATTGCTGAGATTTGTTATATTACAGAGAGTTTTAAGAAGTTTTTATAGGTTTGTTATCCGTCTTTGCTCTCCCTGACTCTATCTGTACGTATAGTTAAAAGCTTTTCAAGCTACTGATATGTGCTATTTGTTTTGTTTGCCCAATACGCAATTTTTTCCCAACTTCCGTCTTAATGTAAATTTTATTTGTATGTTTGTTTTAGGCTAAGACGGCTAATGAAAATATAGATTGCACTCATTCTAAAGACTCTTTGTAAGGTCATTGATACGCTACTTTCCAATTAATGAAAGTTTAGAGGTGTATGAACTAATCATGATGGAATTTTTGAAATTGTTTCATGGCAAAGCAAAACACTGCTTAGTGATCAGTTAACAAACTGAGGAAGAGATTAAAGTTTAAAGCTGCACAATTGCCAAGTTTTTCCAACAAACCTCCACCTCCCAAAATGGAATTATTTTATGAATTTTGATATTGTTATTCCTTAAACGACTGAATTCTTTTTATATTTTTTTCTTATAATTGATTACATATTTTTCTTTTAAGATAAGTAACTTTATATATTAGTCTTACAATAGTCATTAAAATTATTTTATATAGCTAGCCCGCCCATCGGGCGGGTCTTGAAGCTAGTATTTTTATAACGGAGTAGAACATAAGGCCATCATGGTTTACACAACGTTTTTTAGATGTATGATGAACTAATATAATGTTGTAATTTTAATTTTTTGGTCAAAGTCACATTTGGCATACATTTTAGAAATGGCTAAAAGCAGACAATCACATTAATGTGACAAAAAAAACATGGGGTCCTGTGATTATCACAAAACATTTATAAATTCAATTTGATAATTAAATTTTGTAGTTAGAATATATATAAAAATAATAATATTGGCACTTGATTAATAAATAACTATAATATCATCTTATATGTATATATTCGATACACAAATCGTGCAGGTTGGATAAGTTATTTTATATGAATTTTATATATATTTTTTTATCATAGTCAGTTTATATGTTTAGTGTGTAAAGTATGTTATGTATCATGTACTGATTATTTATTATAGTCCTAGCAGAATAAGTCACGACACTGGCCAGATCGATACGAAATGCGATCCAATTGGTTGATTCTTTATACATGGTTAATATTGACCAACGTTGATAGTAATCCAATGTGGATTTTCGAATATCAAAACTGTTTTCTATAACAATTAGTTTAGAGGTGCCAATTTGAGACCTATTAATTAAACATTATACCAAGTTTTTCAAGATCGGGATCCTACTCATGATTGTTTTTGTCTTTGTAATAACGAGATCATAAGATCGGATCGGTATCTTAAAATCTTACAATAATGTCATTTACTTAATAGTCTTTATAATATAATACAAATATACAAATTATTATACATCATAAACACAAAATTATGGGAATGTTTTATAGAAATGTTGTTTTAAATTATGATTATGAAATGTTTAAGATGATTAACGTGTTGTTTTTAAATTCTTAAAAATATAATCCATAATTTTATAGTTTTATAGTTTGTGGTTTGAGAAAAGTAAGATCGGATCGGATTACATCTTAACATTCTATGGTCAAGATCGAGATCTTCTAAGATCTTAAGCTTGCAAAGATCCTATCTAGGATCGAGATCGGTTTTACATTGCAATATCGTAAAATCGTAAGATCCTAATATCAAGATCGGGATCTTAACAACCCTGCACTATACAGCTAAGTAAATATTTAGTAAGGGATATGTCTAGTTGAGTCTCTTTATATATTTTAGATAAGTCTGCAATTATATAATAATTATCCAACGGGTCTAGGCGTGTTTTTCTTCTTTTTTTTTTCTTTTTCCCTTTTTCTAAAAAAATTGTTGACCGGACCAAGACCCATCTACACTCGGACCCATTTAGACTCATGTTTCTAGAAGACTCATCTAGATCGGACTCATATAGATCCAAACCTGTTTAAACCCGTGACCCAAACCCAACCCACCTATTTTGCTACCGATTAATTCTTGTGTAAAGAAAATTAAATAATTACTAGTATATTATAATAAAGCATATTAGATAGATGTCTTTGTCTAAGTGAGCATTAATACTTAGTATTATTAAGATTCTCCTTTTAAAAATATTATTCTTGTTAGAAATTTCCAAGCAATTCGAATTTTAATGTATGTATTTGCTCAACCATTGTTTAAAAAGTTGCTAACAAGACTTTAACAAACAAAATGTATTTTTTTTTATAATCATATCTTTTGGCATCTTAATTGACTAATTTTCGAGGTTTAAGCATTGTTAAACAAACATAAACCGCGTAAAGCTTTCAATTTAAAAAAGTTGTTATGTACGATGAATTGAATGAAACTGCAAACAGAAACTATTAATGTTTCTGTTGCAAAATTTTCATCATATTTGTTCCGTAATGTATAAAGCGATTTTGAATAACAAGTTCAAAACTAGATCGAGCTAATGAATACGGGTCATTCATTAAGCAAGAGAAATATGGACATGCATGTTCGAGTTATCTCGAGTCTTAAAAAGTCATTATCTACTAATTAATTATCATTATACTAAAGAATAAACCAAACAAAGCGGCAAATAAAAAGTTATGATTATTTATAGTGTTAGAGTGTAATACACGGCCATCAATTTTCAACACACACACAATAAAAGCGACAAATACAAAAAGAAAGTAAGCAAAAGTTCGCGGAGAAATAGAAGAAACAAGGTCCCACTTTTCAAAACCAAAATGTATTCAACCAAATTATGTTTTTTAATAAAGATATTTTCAAAAAGTTGATGTAAAAACATGACTTTACTTGCTCAATAAAATATATGTGGAATTAGGTTCCAATAATTAATAAACTATATGCGAATATGGTTAGTTAAAAATTATTAGAATGAAAAGTTATTACCTTTTGCTTGGACTTTTGGGCTACTATTTGATTGTGATTTGTTTGTATAGATTGTGTATACAAATACAAGTACATGTTTCCATTAGAGATGTACATATTTATCCGACTACAATTAGTATTGCATGATAATTATTAGCAAAACCCTTTTAATTATACAAGATAAAGGATATTTGTTATATCTTTTAACTTTGCATCCATTGATTTTCGAATACTTTGTACTTGATTATATCGTGCGTATAGTAAATTAATAAATATACTAGAAATCACGACAAACAAGAATAATTTATTTATATATTATTTATTAAATACAACCTTATGTCCATATGACAATATAAAAGGAAGGAAGTTAGAAGCAATCATGATCCATAAATTACAACCAAACTTGACGCCTGCCATATCAGACTAACGAATGTTCTTCATGTCACAACCAATATTATTCGATCTCCTTCATCTATCTCAATGACTAAAGGGTCGTCCACCCGACGACGGGGCAGCTGTTTTTTCAGTTGCTTTGGTTATTCGGGCGACTATATAGAACCTCTAGATGAAGTCAACCCAGAGAGTCCTCGTCGACGTAGATGGTTCTCTAAGTTGAAATTTAGTTTCAAGAAGTCCGACGTTAAGACAGTTCCTGTTGAGCTTAGCAAGGGTCCTCGAAAGTCTGGATTGGATGATGCTCATGTTAAGTCGTGCTCAACGTGGGAAATTCAAGTGGTGGAGGAAGACGACGCGGCGTTGACTAAAAAAGGTGTGAGCATGGTTAAGGAAAAACATAACCCGCAGGGACGGAGCCAGGTAAATGCTTGTAAATATTTGTATTAACTCAGACAATTGTTTATAGGATTTGTTTGTTATTGTTTAGTTTAGTAAAACTTTTAAAATGTTTATACATGTTGACACAAGCATTTTTAGTAAACAATTTTAAGTTGGTCAGATAAGAAACCTCATAAGCAATTCTAATAAGTGATCCCAAATTTGCTTAAAAAAGTTTACATACATTTAAGGGGTTTTGGTAAAGATTCTCAAGCATTTTTCTGTTCTAGTATAACTTAAGTATAGTTCACGTTACAGCCGACGCCTGTTGCTGGCTCCAACACTGCCCCTGATACTGGACTGAAATCCGATGAACAAAACACGAATTCAAAAAAATTTATAGATTCCATCAAGGTATCGTGCCCCAGCCGCAGAAAAGAAACAAAAGCCGCCAGTGCTCGCGTTGACTCGCCTAAGAAGAAAAATGTGACGATCACTCAACCTAATGCTTCTTCTACTTTGAAACCGCGACCTAAGGTGAAGAAACGACCACTAAGTCCAACAGCAGTCCGCGGGGTTGAGGGAGGGTTTATGCACAAAAAGACACCGTCGAGCGGGGAGTTTGACTCAATAGTTGGCATGTCAATAATACTTGTGACACTACTCATTATGGTGTTATGGGGTAAGTTGTGTGCAATTCTTTGTACTTCTGCATGGTTTTTTGTTGCACCGCGCTTGGGAGGCCCCGAGGGACATTCAGCTATAGCCATGGCAGAAAAACGACGACTGGAGTCTGGTGACGACATGGAAACGGAGTCCGTTGAGTACAAGAAAAAGGTTGTTATGGAAGGTCTTCTTAAAAGAAACCATCGGAATATTGTTGGTCGGTCGACTAAATTGTAGTTTTGTAATCCTTTACTTTGTGTTCTTCAAAATTCTTTTATCCTTTTTTGGGAATTGTTTTGGGGGGTTTTCGTAGGGTTCAAGGGGATCGTACATACAAGATGTTTGTATTTTTGTACTAAAATTTCTTTGGAAATCAACATGATATATTGTAGGCATAATACGACCAACACAAACGTTACGAGATTATTAACTTATAAGTTTGAGTTTACATATATAATGCAAGTCATAACTGTTTCTTAATTGTGTATATCAGTCAAAGCAGTGCTGAAATAGTTTTGTTTCGTTTCCTCTTCAGTCTGATGTTTAATTAGAGTTCCGCGACATCTCTAGACAGTGGTTGGTTCAAACCATGATAGGTAAAACTAAAAACCGTTCGGTTCTTGTGTCCCATTCAGTGAGGACATTTGCATATACATGACATTTGGATTCACCAAGACTCGAGAGCCTAATATTGAATGGTTATGTGTGTTCACATCACCTTATAACATGTTCATACAGAAATTATATACAAGTCCACATCAAACTTTAATTTGAAAAGCTTCCACACTTTTTAGTACTATAAGGTAGCTTTGATAACCATACAGTTAAACAAGACTAAACTTTTTAATTTAACATATTTTCATTATTGCAACCACAAAGAAGTGAAGAACTAACATTGTTTTGAAAATCTACTTGATCTTAGTTTTTTATTCGATTAGGAGTTCACTTGATAATTTCTTGTCTGAACACTTAAGAAAGTTGATACTATCCTTGATTTCCGGTTGGTTGGTATTTGGTCAACCTTGAAAAAATCATAAATATAAGATACACTCCCATGTTGTCATAAATTAATCCCACATGTATTTCATTTAACAGGCTTTAAGCTGTTTCAAGCTTTATATAGTTTATAAAAATAATGCCAAATGTCTAATATTCAACATACAGGTTTCCACGACTTTTCTACATTATATGCTAAATTATTGATGTTTGATTTAACATTTTTGTTTTTGGGATGGAAGCTGTATACTTCATGGGCTTATATACAAAAGCTAGCTCAACTTCATTTTAGAATCAGTATAGTGTTTTAACTCAGTGCCAGACCGGCGACTTAAAATTATAAGGTGTATTTCATCAAAACTAAAAAAGACTTGTAAGTTGTAACACAAAAATTTGAGACAATGTGCACTATTTCAGAGAAAAATCAGTATTTTTGACCAAATTTACACTACGAGAAAAAAAAAAAAAAAAAAAAATCCATGTGGCCCTCGATATGATCTCGATCGTTTTGAATAATCTGATTTGAAGCTTTTACTTTCTAGAAAATGGTCCATCAACATAACAATGATAGAAATCGGTGACTTTGAATTCCGGCCACTGTTAAAATTAATTAATCTACAACTAAATTTTAACCATTACTATACCCAACATTTTGCTTGAGGCCTTCCAATACATCCAGGAGCGTCGTATCATGTTCTTTACTAACGACTGTCGTGACACTCATTTGACATTCAAAAGCTCACGGATGTTACTGTTGTATGAGATAAGTGTATCATCGTAACTAGACTTTAAATATATAGCTATGTGTCTACTTCGTGCCACAATTATATATTGCATATGCTTTCTAATATAAATTTTTGGGCAGCAAAACCCCAAATGACCATGACCATATATGAATTGGGCAGTAGGATTTATATATGACAACTTCATCTTAAGGGCATTCACAGGGGACTGAAAAATTTAAAGAAAAACCAATCATGGGGGACTGAAAAACTTAAATGGATAACATTCAATCCTTCTAAAGGTTTAAAGAAAATAAAGATAATTAGGATCACACAAACAATGGGAGCAAAATTAAAAACGTAAATGGATAAAAATTTAGTTTTACATAAATTATCTTTGGCTGAAGTAGAATTAATCCACAAAAGTTTCTAGCTTTTTAAAATCTTTAGCAATATAATAGTTAACTGATACCCCCAACCCCAAATCACCATGACTGGCATCACCTTTATAAGACGAAACATCTTATGAGAATTGAGGTCAGCTTCCAAACCGATTTCGACAATGGTAACAAGTAACAACCTTGAAATAGACATATAGAATAGAGGCATTTGTGCAATCCTTATGATACAAATCCTAATATAAAAAAAAACATAACCAAACAAAGTATGAGGAAAATTTAATCGCTGTCATCCTGGATGGCAAAAATAATAAAAAATATATATGACATAATCTGCTTGACTTCCAAAAAGATATGTATGTATAGCGTTCACAAAAATGATAGAAACGTTGACACGCTAACACAGGCATTGATATAATGCATACACATACTAAACTAAAGTGTACATACCTTGCTTGTGTGCTCCAAAAGTCATGTATTCTCATTGATCAAGCAATAGTAGTGTTTCCATGTAGCAGGAGGAGCTCACATATGATATGTTTTTTCCAGAAATAACCTCGATATCAAGTTTGTGTTCCGAGTAGATATAAGTTTATAACTTCGCCATTCTTTCTAAATCCAAATCTTTGTAATGATGCATCTGGTAAATTAATAGTAAAAATCTTTTTGAACTATCTTGGAGTACCATTCTCCATTACCCATACATCATAATAAGCGGCATTATAAAAGTATTCAAGCACGACAAGAGACTCCCTTAGCTTAGATATAAACATAAAAGTATAACGGCCGAATGCTAAACTATGAGGAAGGTTTATTTTGGTAAATTCTTCACTTGTCATATCATATGACATAATCACACGACAATTTTTATCGCTACAAGCGTTATCTATATGATAAGCTTTCCAGTAAATAAACCCATTTATATTTAAGTGAGAATGACACAACACAACTGACATACCAGGCATGTCGATGAAAGATGGTAAGAATAATGAAGATAATTGTCTATTGATTTGATTGATTACATTGTACATATTTATACCAATATTAGGAATATTCTAGACTCGGGCTTGAGCCCGTTACATAATATGGGCTAACAGTCGATAGATCTCCAAGCCCTTGTGCTCAATGTAAAAAGCTTAACTTGCCAGTTTATGGTTTCCAATAAACCATAATTAAATGTAATCTGGACAAGCTTAATTAGGGTCACAAGTATTAGGACAAACCCCAAAAGCAATAACAGTTCGATAATTGGGCAAACTCTTTGGCACATTAGGCATATTGATAGCAACAGATTTTCTTATTGCAGGATTCCAAAGAACGGCGGTATTAGTATCTGACCTGTACAAACATAGCAAGCCTTTGGAGCAACCGACAATACGTGGTTTGTATTGTGGATCAATGAACATGGGAACAGTATGGAAAAACTTATGTTTAGGGAAAGTATCATCATCAAGAATCGAAACATATTTAACCTCATTATCCTCAAGATCCTTAAAAATTGCAAGTAAATGATGTTGATGTTTGTAATGAGCAATAAACTCGGAGCTACAAATAGAAGACTTCCATAGTTTTGAAACCGATGTGAATCGAATCAATGGTTTGATAGGTAGCTTTTTCATTATTTCTACTTGGATTTCAAATGGAATGTGGTGCGACATGTTATCATTAATCGATGATTATTTTGGTTGATTTTTTTAGGGTTTTGCCAAGGGATGCCAGTTTATAACCAGAGGGAATGATACAACAAGATAACTATTAAATGAATATTGATTTCCTTCCTTTTTTAAAAACAGTTGTCGATCTTTTTTACATTATGGAAAAAAATTATGCTTTTAAGAATGGGGTTATGAAAAGACTTTGAATTCAATCATATTAAGATGACAAGCACTTTTGTTCAATATGTACGTTGTACACAGGTTCTCCATCGTAGTTGAGCCTCACAAGAAGTCGAGATCCATACTTGCTTGATCAAGCTTGATTTTACCAAGTATGGATAGAACTAGCATGCATGAATTGAATGTTCTCTTTACCATTCTATCATTATATATGGGCCTGGTATCAATATGATATATCTTCTTTTTTAGAAAATGTTCCATCACAACACTATGATGGAAATCAATGAAGACTTGATTTACATTCACTAAACCAATTGATCTACAACTAAATTTCAACCATTACCAAACATTAAACTTTGCTTGTGATGAGGATCCGACTAATATATATAACGACGGGTGTCATGTCAGTGCGCTACTTTACTAACTACATCAACACTCGTCAAAATTCAAGAGTATAACATATTTAACAGTTGTGAAAGCTCTTGTGATTCACACGTTAAAGCTGAAGTATACCACACCATTAGTGAAAACTCTCGCGACGCTCGTTAAACATCTAAAAGCCCGGCCACTACTCTTGTGACACTTATTAAACATCTAGAAGCTCACCACTTTTACTTGTCATTATGTCAAATGAGATTCGTGTATGTATCATGGTAAACGTTCATAAAGTAAAATGAAGACAAAGATAAAAGTTATGGTGCAAAACCAAGTTTCTCACCTGCATGTTAGTTGGTTTACTCAATGCGTCGTTGTTACGTGAGAACCAAAAGGTAATTATTTGATTAAAGTCAAAGTATATATAGTCTTGAAAGTATTTCTTGTTGCAACTATATACCTAAGTTAATTAACTCTTTGATTACTTACTTTTTATTCATTTACCGGGCTTATAAAACGTAGTAGCTAGTTAGGTAAATTGCATAAACACTGACTAGCTAAGTTGTCGAATGTTTTTGTTTTGGGCCAAAACTGAAAAATGTGATTATGTGAACATGAAAAAGAACGGTGGGCCCAATCCTGGAATTGTCGATAAGGGTGTTCATCGGTTCGGTTCTCGGTTAATCAGTTTGTTAAGTTTGGGTTGTTCGGTTAAAAAAAATTTTGGGTCATAACCGAAAACCGAACTGAACCGAAAATATCTATGAACCGAACCGAAGTTCGGTTCAGTTATGGGTCAAAAACGAAAACCGAATTTTGTACTTGAATTACACTATTTATATATTTTTTTTTAAATTTAATTATATATATTTTTGGCAAAAAAAATTAGTGTATAAAAATTTAATGGACATTTTTTATATATAAAATAATATAAATTCGGTTTTCAGTTCAGATAGCCAAACCCATATCCAAACCGAAAACTGAATTTTTAATTCGGTTCGGTTCGGTTTTTACAAATTCGGTTCGGTTATAAGTTCGGTTCGATTTTCGGTTTATTCTATTTATTACCCGAACCATGAACACCCCTAATAACCATACAATTGAACTTAATGGTCTACATTTCGGAAAAAGCCAAAAAAAAACAAGCCATTTGTTGACTAGCTTGTACGCTTTTGAGTCGTTAACTATCCAAATCACCCAATACCAAAGCCACAAAGAGATACAACATGATAGTTATTACAACTCAAGATCGATTTGTAGAGTCTCAACTAGAGTTTCCAGTAACAAAAATACTCGGCTTATAAAACTTTAGAGAGCTACAACTATTATGTCACTGTGATTATTTTGAAAACACAATCCAAAGACCATTGTTGAAAATTTCTTTTACAAGGTAAGAAAACCAAGCAATAATGAATAATGTAAACAAGTTAAACTCAAATTAACAAATGGGTCATCTCAGCATTCAAAAATACAATTAAAGCTAGCTGCTAATCAAGATTCATAAAAGCACAACATAACTTCCAAAATGGGTATTTCAAAATACATGATAATTGATAAATGAGATTATCATCCTTTGACAAACAAACAGGGCAGAGATCCTGATAGCTTCTTCTCAAAGCTGACATAGTCACGGAACTTGTTACACCCCGTGCCCCCTTTGACCAAAAATTAAAAATTTACGAGCAGAAACGCTTAACTTTAATGGACATACCGTTACTCTTTTGACTATTTACAAAAATCTATAAACATTCAGACCTTGAGACTATTTTTAAATGAAATTAGACTCAATTACCTTTGAAACTCCGGGTGGCGCGACCCGTAACGACTTACGATGATTTTATACATAATAAACAAAATGACCAAAAACTGGAGCATATGGCTTTAAGCTTCTGGGCATACAGCCATATGGTCTACTCAGAAAACATGTGAAAGTCCAGCTATAGCATACGGCTTTACGCTTAAAAGCGTACAGCCATATGGTCTACTCAGAAACATATTCCCATAGCGTACAGTCATATGCTCAGACGCGTATGGCTTTACGCCCCAGTATCAGAAACTATTCCAAAATACACTTAACACATTTTCCGGAAAACTCGACTTCCATGACTCTAAAATTAATGAAACTTTCCATAAATCTTTAACATAACATAATACATCATTTTCATGATCATTCGACCCGTTTGACCCCAAAATGGGTATAAATAGGCTCTAATCCAAACACTCCTTTAAATAACTCATAAAACATACTTTGATACATCAATTGCCTACCAAATCATTAGGACAACCTTGACATACTCTTTACACATTGTAGAAAGACTCTCGGGGGTACAACCATGACTTGAGCTCGGTATTCTACCTAGCTCAACTATCTTACCAAAGTCCTTCTACTTCACATATCCAACCTTAATTCTTGTCCAAGCCATAGCTTCATCTCATAAACAACCTACAAATCATTGACAACTAAACAATAAGCTTTCGCTTAGTAAGTAAAACGATCAATAACATATCATTATACTTCAATCCACACATAGCATTTTATACATAAACACTTACTTGACGGGCTTACAACCCATGACTCATCTAGCACATAACATCATCATGTACCATAGCATCAAACTATCACATAAGCCACATTCATGGCATCACATAATCATATTCCATAGTCCATACCACTTTGTCATACAACATACATAACACATATGTTAGAAATCCATATAACACATGTTACTATCATTTTACTTACCTTAATCCAAGCTACATAACATCAAGAACATCATCATCAACACAATTTTCCATCACCATCATCATCCTTCATAATTAGCCAAAACCTAACAACNTCTATAGTCCATACCACTTTGTCATACAACATACATAACACATATGTTAGAAATCCATATAACACATGTTACTATCATTTTACTTACCTTAATCCAAACTACATAACATCAAGAACATCATCATCAACACAATCTTCCATCATCATCATCATCCTTCATAATTAGCCAAAACCTAACAACATAACAAGGGTTATCAATACCCATAAAACATGCTCATCTTTCATTCTACATCATCATATGATCATATCTTGATCATATGATGAAAACCCACTCAATCCATAATCTATATCTTCAATAACCTCAAGAATATACATACTTACTTGTGGAGGATCATAGCTAGGAGAGTCCATAATCATGGCGCCTTCATCTTCTTCACCTTAAGTCATCATCTAGACTTTCCCTTCCTTTCTCCTCTCACTAGAACCAGACTTCAACTCCATCTAAAATGATGGAGAAAAGTCTAGAAATTACTAATTATAACTAGTTAGGTGGTATCTTTGGGCTAATGGCAAGAATGGCCCTTCTAGTCTCTTTCTTCTTATTTAAGGCACAACTAACTTAATCACATGTTTAATACTTGGCAACCTAGGCCCCTTTAGTTATGCAACACATTTTATATGACTACATAGTCATACTTTGACTATTAATTGGCTATCGGGTTTGACCATTGCGCAACGAACGTTGACTGGCCAATCACAATGAGGTCTTTATCATTTTTATCTAAGGTGGGGTCCCAACACCCGGAAAACGGGTCTAACAAAAGCACTCACCGTGTTTATAACTTTATATACTAAGCTAGTTAATCTTGTGAGTCATGATTATATCGGATATTATGATTTTAAAAGGTAATTATTTGATCTATACTTTGATATAATTGCCATTGCATACAATGACTACAAACAAGCAGGGGCGGACCTATGCCTGTGGTAGGTGGTTCCCGGGAACCACCTTAGAACCCGTGTTCATTTGTTAGCTATATGTAGGTTTTTGTCGGGACCTACCTTAGAAATATAGTGGGAACCACCTTGAGATGAGATTGAACTTAGAAGAAGGTGAAAAACTGAAAATTAAGGTGGATTTGCTGGAAAATAGTTGATGAAAAAAAAGAATGAAGAAGAAGAGAAAAAATGGTGAAAAGAGAGAGAAATAGTGTTGGGAAGATGGAGTAATAAATATATTAATTTTGTTGAAAAGTTAATTTAGGTGAGAGAGAAATTGTCGGACTAGCAGCAGTTTGGTACTTTGGTGTATTTTTTGTTTCTTTTCTTTTTCTCTATCTTTAGTATTCTTGAATTAAATGGTAGAGTAATAAAAACCAATCAACAAGTGGAAGAAGTGGAACATTGCTATTGTAAAACAACTAAAAAAAACGGTGAGAGTATATATCATAGTCCGCAAATAAGTGAAAATTTTCTAATGTCGTATACTAATTGTATCAAAATGACCCGACCCGATCGGCCCGACCTGTTGACCTGTGAATTTAGTCACCTCAAGTGGCAAAGGGAACCACCTTAGTTTGACACCTAGGTCCGCCACTGCAAATAAGTGCTCCGTATTTGATCTATACTATGTATTAAGCTTGCATTTTTGGTATTTTTTGTGTATTGTAAAACCATTTTACCTCTCCTGGGTTAATAAAATGAATGACAAAATGATTATAAAATACAAAAAAAAATAAAAAAATGCAAGTTTAGTACATAAAATAGCAAAAAAAAAAGTTGTTCGATACATATAAAAAAAAATCATTGACAACTATAATACATTATCAAGTCATTAGCCCTAAAAAACAAAACATTTTATATATCGCTTGGAATTGAACCCACGTTTTAAATGGGACCCACAATTTTTGTTAGTTGGTCTTAATTCACAAACCAAAATTTATAAGGTTCTCCCCATAAGTGTCTTATATAGAGGTGGGTCTCACATGGGCCCCATACCTCTCTTAGCTAACAAATAAAAAGAAACACCCCCTAGTTTGCCACCAATGTTACTAAACGAGATATAAAGTCTCCGTACATCAGCGGTTTATTTAATCATACGTTTTTGTGCAAGAAAAAATAAGATCCATTTATATGTATTTCTTTTGTACGATAGTTGAAAAGTTTGTATAATTTCGTTTGCCGTAGTGGTTTTTAACATATATAAATTTACTTTAGAAAAGTTACCAAAAGGTGGAGATAAAAATTCATTGCCAGATTTGAACCCGGGCCATATCTTATCAAAGCGACAACAAGAAAACAGTTTGCTACAAACCACTCCATTCTGTTGTTAACAAAATGTGAATGCTAATATATATTTAACTAGTCATAATACCTATGCATGCACAAGTTTTTTAAAATTTCGTTTTGATTACGTTTTATTATCGATTAAGAAACTAATCACTTAACATGTTTCAATTTGTTTTACTTGGTGGACTAAAAATAGAAAATCATATGTATATATGTTATAATCTACCTATTATTTTATTTTAGGAGATATATTTATATATATATATATATATATATATATATATATATATATATATATATATATATATATATATATATATATATATATATATATATATATATAT
This sequence comes from Artemisia annua, assembly GCA_014162995.1. Classification (NCBI taxonomy): domain Eukaryota; kingdom Viridiplantae; phylum Streptophyta; class Magnoliopsida; order Asterales; family Asteraceae; genus Artemisia; species Artemisia annua. Next base: position 199,299 of record LBNU01024146.1, read on the forward strand.
ATATATATATATATATATATATATATATATATATATATATATATATATATATATTTTGAACGGCAATTTGTGGCTACGTGACCCCTATCCCAGAAGGCGTAGCGAGCCCACACAACCAGGTTTGCGCAACGAACATTGACTGGCCAATCACAATGAGGTCTTTATCATTTTCATCTAGGGTGGGGTCCCAACACTCGGGAAACGGGTCTAACAATTCTACCCCCCTTATTTAAATTTCGTCCCCGAAATCTCTCGTCTATTTCTATCCAAAACCAAATCACAACATATACATGTCTTTATTCTCATGCCCCCAAGGCCATACCTTGCAACGATTTAAATGATCATGCAAATTCTAACTTACTATTCATAAACATAACTTGAAATCAACCATCCCAAATCTTCTTATCACAATCTTGTCTAAAATTTCCAACAATGACTACTTGTCACAAGGAAAATTTTACTATTTTGACTTTATATAAGTCAAACTTTGGCACTATACACACAGCATTCAACAATGCACTATCCTGACATAAATCCGGTCAATCTCACATCATCACAACACAAACACATATCAAAATCAAATACTGGCAACTTATTCATAAATATACAAAGTACCATACAAACGGCACCTTCAAAAATCTATCACACGCATCACTTAAACAATCTTTCTTATTAAATTTCGGGAATGCTCACCAATTAACTTATCAACTTATGCTCAATTCATTTTAGACGTCTATCTTAAGTTTAACACATGACCTTAACACCGCTAAAATTTTATTCACATCTAATCTCTTGTCTTATGACGTCTAACTCGTTTTAGTTTTCACTTTCTCATTTCTCTACCCGTATTCATGCCATATCGGTTACACATAAGCCCACTCATTTATAACTCTTTATTCACATAAAAAGGCATCCCAATCTATGTAAGTAAGGAATTATAAACTTATGGTTCGGCGATTTACAGTTTCTTTATTTAAATGAAGAGGCGTCCCAATCCATTTAAATAAGGAGATTATAAATCATCCTACTTACGTACTTCCGACACAACAATCATACTTATTTTACTTTCCATCTTTTCTAGCCCTGGATCCAATCTCTCTAACTTTCCATCCATGTCATTAAGACAAGCGTGGCTATCCCGAAGGATACTGTAATATCCATGCCCTCGCGGCAAACTGGGCTGTTAGTGCAAATATTAAGAAGCTAATATATATTTAACTGTCATAATACCTATGCATGCACAAGTTTTTTAAAAATTTCGTTTTGATTACGTTTTATTATCGATTAAGAAAGCTAATCACTTACATGTTCATTTGGTTATTACTTGTGGAGCTAAAATAGAAAATCATATGTAATATATGTTATAATCTACCTATTATTTTATTTTAGGAGTATATTTATATATATAGTAATATATATATATATATATATATATATATATTATATTATAGTATATATATATATATATATACATATAATAGTAATATTAATATACGTATATAATCTAGTATATATACCTATATTATATATAATATAGTTATATACCGTATATATAATAATATATTATTTTGAACCGGCCAATTTTGTGGGCTACGTGACCGCCATCCCAGAAGGGCGTAGCCGAGCCCACCAACCAGGTTGGGTCAGCCCAGAAGGCAATGACACCCTTCATTTACACACGCCAGAGGAAACCCTAGGAGAATATGCTTTTGATTAAAAATAATTTATTATTCAAGCAAAATCACATGATGATACTTTAAAGTTTTATTAATTACTTCCTCTTTTTTTAAGTTTTTGTTTTCATAAATTTGACACCTATATTTTTATGTATTTTTTTTCTTAACCAAATTTGTCCGCCAAATTTATTTAGTTTGACCAAAATCAATTTAATTTTGACTTTCTATTGACCAATCATATTGCTTGATGTTGATGCATAATCTGGCGCGGGCTGGATTCAACGACTCTCCCTGGGCCGTTAGTCGTCTTTTCGAGCCCTGAGTAGACCTGTCAACAAAGAGAACCCGTTAGGAGTGGACCCGAGGCCGTAGCCCCGGGATCCACCTCCGACGGTCAAGTTAGTATCTATGCGATATAGCGTATAAGTGTTAGGTTTTAAGTAACCTGTTATATTATGTTGTAGAAGGGGATTCCAGCCATGTATTTATAAGGCATGGATTAGGGTTTAGGCGTAGAGTGTGCCGCTGTCTGCCGGGCCTGGCCCATTCCTGGCCCAGTCCGGACCATACGTCCACAAGCCCCCCAAGTCTAGTGTGACATAGTGCATGACTATGTTATGCTAGACTTAAGTTCTGTTCATGGCCGCGTAGGCCCAATCAACCATAACGGCATGGCCCATGTGTGCGCATCTCAGGTGTGCACATGGGACGGACTATACTGCGCAGCCCAAATGTGACAATGCGCACTGGGATTGCGATTGTGATTGTCTCACAATGGTGAAGGTGGATCTCGTATGTTGCATCCTGGGTAAGGGCGTACCTTTTGTACCAGTAGCGATGCAGCATGGTGCGACAGAAGACATGCTTCTGTGGCAGAGGTGCGCGCTGTGCGCGACAAGGAGGCAACAGAAGACATGCTTCTGCGGCAAAGGTGTGCGTTGTGCGCGACAGAGATGCGCGTTGTGCGCGCTGTGCGCGAACATTACATCCGTCTTTACAACCGACAGAGGACGTCTCCCCTGCGGCAAGATGGTGCGAATATTTAAATCCGTCTTTGTACCGAGCTTGCAATACCTCTTACGTACGATCTGCTTCCAAATATACCTGCGTGACGCGTACGGAAACAATGGTATTATATACCCTGGTAGCCCCCCAAGTTTGATGGTGCTACTCGTGTAAGAGCATTAAACTTAGTTATGCAAATCCTGAAAAACACTTAATGCAAATATTAAAAGTATGTGGAAAACTAGAAGGGGGGTTGAATAGTTTACCTCTTTTTATCGTTAATTATCTTGTTAAAATCTTATTGAAACTTTCGTGTAAACAAGATTTAGATTTGACGTTATATCAAAGACAATATGAATGTAAGTATGCAAAAGATAAAGGAAGGAACAATCAAACCACAACACGATAATATAACTCTATCGTACATTTACATAATCATGAAATAATCACCGATACCAACTAAGGTGCACGGCTAACTAATCATTCAAACACTTCAAGTCCTTCACGGACTTATATCTTATACTCATCAACACTATAACACACACAATCACTTATCATCACTAATCTCATCTAGCATAAAACCATAATCCAGCTCATACTTAACAATTAATTCCCGCATCACTAACACTTACGCTCAACGCCTCTACGAGTGGTTTAAGACTAGGCAACCTACCGTGGAAACCTAATTCACTTAAACCGAAGCTCTGATAACAAGTTGTTACACCCCGTGCCCGATTTGACCAACAATTAAAAATTTACGCGCAGAAACGCTTGACTTTAATGGACATACCGTTACTCTTTTGACTATTTACAAAAATCTATAAACATTCAGACCTTGAGACTATTTTTAAATAAAACTAGACTCAATTACCTTTGAAACACCGGGTGTGCGCGACCCGTAACGACTTACGGATGATTTTATACATAATAAACAAAATGACCAAAAACTAGAGCATATGGCTTTATGCTTCTGGGCATACAGCCATATGGTCTACTCAGAAAACATGTGAAAGCCCAGCTATAGCATACGGCTTTACGCTTAAAAGCGTAAAGCCATATGGTGTACTCAGAAACATATTCCCATAGCGTACAGCCATATGCTCAGACGCGTATGGCTTTACGCCCCTGTATCAGAAACTATTCCAAAATATACTTAACACATTTTTTGGAAAACTCGACTTCCATGACTCTAAAATTAATGAAACTTTCCATAAATCTTTAGCATAACATAATACATCATTTTCATAATCATTCAACCCGTTTGACCCCAAAATGGGTATAAATAGGCTCTAATCCAAACACTCCTTTAACTTGACCCAATAACTCATAAAACATACTTTGATACATCAATTGACTACCAAATCACTAGGACAACCTTGACATACTCTTTACACATTGTAGAAAGACTCTCGGGGGTACAACCATGACTTGAGCTCGGTATTCTACCTAGCTCAACTATCTTCCCAAAGTCCTTCTACTTCACATATCCAACCTTAATCCTTGTCCAAGCCATAGCTTCATCTCATAAACAACCTACAAATCATTGACAACTAAACAATAAGCTTTCACTTAGTAAGTAAAACGATCAATAACATATCATTATACTTCAATCCACACATATCATTTTATACTTAAACACTTACTTGACGGGCTTACAACCCATGA
>LBNU01024149.1:0-109725 GCA_014162995.1 Artemisia annua
TTTCAAAATATAAAAACTTATGAGGATTCCACGAATCCATGCAACTTAACAGAAAAAGACACTATTAACAAATTTTGATAAAAATATTTCCTCTTTTGTCAATTTAGTCCTTGCAACAGCTTACAAGGATGTCGCGTATTAAGCTACATGCCAGTTTTCTGTTGTGCCACATGACTCCGCAAAGTCCTCACATGTTTCAAAATATAAAAATCTCCAAACTTTGATCTATAACGGGGAAAACTTGTTCCACTAGTGGATTTTAATTGATCAATGCTATCGGGCCTTAGCGAGTGTATGGGCCTATTAATAGCTAAAGAAAAAATAACCCAATTAAAAACAAAATTAATGATCGGGAGGCAAATAATTTTGGTTCTATATTAATCTCAACTCGTCAGTAATTTGTACCCTTAGGCCCCGTTTGGTTCGTTGTAATCGGATGTAATTAGATGTAATTGTAATTCGATTACATTACATAGGGTGTTTGGTTTGCATAATGGATGTAATTGTAATTCAAATTACATTACGTAGGCTGTTTGGTTTGCAATGTAATTGTAATTCAATATTTTCAATTACATCAAAGGATGGAAAGTTTTGAATTACGTCGTAATTCAGTATTTTATGACTAAAAGCATCAGTATTTATAAATTATTATTATTATTATTATTATTATTATTATTATTATTATTATTATTATTATTATTATTATTATTATTATTATTATTATTAAATAATAATTATAATAATATTATTTATTATTTAATAAATAATATTATTATGTGTTTCAACCATCATGTAACCTTAATTATGATATATTTATTTTATAATAAACATATACCAAAAATATAATAATAATAATAATAATAATAATAATAATAATAATAATAATAATAATAATAATAATAATAATAATAATAATAATAATAATAAATTAACCGAAAAGACTGCAAAAACCAAAATGCAAAACTGCGCGGTCGTGGATTCTCAATTTTTAAAACCGCAATATGAATGCGGTGTGATTTTTACTAAAAACCGCACCAACTCGCACCACACGTAGTTGATGATGCTTGTACGTCTTCTTGTATCTCCATTGTAAAGGTTGGCTACAAATTCTTGAACCTTGATGCTTACATGTTCCCAAGTTTGAGACATGTGCAATACGTTGATTATGAGATTAAACTATTTGTTGAGGATAAACCATTTTTATATTACTTAATCAAGCAAAAAAGTCAATAAGAGAACCAGACGCCTTAACTCTATCCGATAAGCAAATCTTTTTATTAGTCATGGTTTTTGTTTTTTTAACTTAATAATCTACGGAGTATCACCATATATACTTAAATCATGTAAAGTTTTTTTCCTTTTTGAGAAATTAGTATGATCGCTTCAAGTTTATTTGCAAAAAGCATGGTTAAAACATGTTGCATCCTACATGTTAGTAATTAACTGATTATAGTCACCGGCCCTTTTAGTTTCTCGCCACTTTAAATAAGCAATTTAAATCACTAAAGAAACTCATTGAAGAGAGCCATTGGATGGTGAAAACAGCCAAGTGTTTTACGATGACCTCGCCACCAACGAGGGATCTGCCACCAGAGGCTGTGTCTAAAAGATTATCATTAAACCATGTATAAAAATAACAGTAATTAGTTTGTTTCAACAAGAAAAATCATGTAACTAAAAGCCATGAAAAGTATATACTTGACTTTTAAAAAGATCAGGGTTAAGACGGCTGTGTGGGTCATGCTTGTGAATTTCTAGCATGAAGCCTCGGTGGGGAACAGAAACGTGGCATGTTTAGGTTCGTTTAAATGGACTTATAGTATACGGTCATTCTTGATTTGAGTTGACATTTGATGTTGATAGTTAATATGTATCACCTACTTAGACAAAATAATTGAAATTAAATCCCGATTTTAAGATATGTTTAATAGTGTTTTTTATTCATGATTCACGTTTTCACACTCTTTAGAGTTTGAAGAAATTTTGAATAGTGTCTCTAGACTCTAAACATCTCTTGCATAATGAAGAAAAAATGTCATTTTAACCATTTTTCTCTTATCATATTGACATATTCTTTTGAGGGGTAAGACTTTTTTTATAGACTAAGGGGGTGTTTCTTTTTTATTTAATGGGAAGGGATAGTGGGACCTATAAATTTAATGATATTAATTTTTTAAATGGGACCCACAATTTTTGTTAGTTGGTCTAGATCCACAAGCCAAAGTTTATAAGACTCTCCCCATTAAGTGGCTTAAATAGAAGTGGGTCCCATATGGGACCCATGCTTCTCTTAGCTAACAAAAAAAAGAAACACCCCCTAATTGAAGTTTACTCAGATTAAAAAAGGGATCTAGCCAAAGGCTAGAAACACAAAGAAATTTACATTAGACAGATACAAATAAGGAGTGGATCCATGCTTTAGTCATACCAAGCTATACGTAATTTTGAATTTCTATGAGTCATCCACACATACGAAGATTAAAAACCCGGTCTCAGTTACAAGGGTTTCTTTCTATAGACGGTTCGTCATTTAGACAATCCTTCATTTCCGAACCGCCAAAATAACCCAAAATGTTGTTTTAGTCACCGTGTCGAAACATAGCGTAAGAGAAGCATGGAGTCAGTATATCATTAAGAATAAAAATGTCTTTCAGGCATTAAAGTTTAATTATACAAATATTGTGAGGTTTCTACTAGTAAAATCGGATATAATTATTATAACTTTCTTGTGATAGAATAGATGGTGTGTACAAAATTATTTGAGTTTCACAAAGGTTGGTACATCTCTTATTAGAGTAAGGATAAAGAAAAAGAATTATGCATCTTTCATATATTCTCACTTGACCACAAATTAAATTCGCTAAAAATCAAAGATTTATGCATCTTTCATATATATTCTCATTACAACTCATCTATACTACTTAAAGAATAAATATTCATTCTTAAAATCTTATAATCTTAAATTTTGAAAACTTAAATTTATGTAATTTTTTAAATATCTCTTAATACACCTTAAACTTGATCAATTATAAACTTGTCAACTTTTCAAAAATACACAATATATAAATTTTAATAGGGATTTGCTAACAATAACTCACTGGGTGTTGTTTAAGCATTCCATGTTTAAAATATTAACATTTAATTAACTCTAAACATTTTATATTTAACATCACATACCATGTTTAAAATGATTAAAAGTGTATAATTATGGAATATATGAGTTTATTAAATGTGTTTTTTTTTTATATATAAATAAGTAATGCTTAAACAACACCTAGTGTGTTTTTTATAAATAAGGAATGCTTAAACACACGTTTTATATTTCATAAACACACTTTGCATCAGAGATCGAACCAAAATCAAAGATTTTACAAATATAATTATTTGTCGTTATACACTGTTGCTTTGCGCGAGTTTTGTGTAGTATATCTAAAAGATAAACATAGAATTTATTCATCTTCAGTTAATTATACACTTTACACAAGATGACCCCTTAAGTTTGTGGTACTTTAACTTTTTGGTACAAATATACATTGTTTATGACCACTGGGGCATTGGTCTAGTGGGTGAGGTTTTCGTTCTTGAGTCAATAGACTCAGGTTCGAATCACATCCCTGGCACTTTGCTCCCAGATAGGTAACCACCTCCGCAAAATCTATGGGCTCACTGGAGAGACTTTGTGGATAAGAGCTCAAGAGTCCGAGAGTCTCGGCTCACTCCAGTTGGTGCCCCACTAGGCCAGGAGAGTTGTCCGGAGCTATTCCTTGTGGGGTGGACAATGGCTGGTGCCAGAAGGCACCCGAGGTCAGGGTATTCCCGTCAATCTACACTTTTTGTGGATATGCATTGTTTATGGTAAAAATTTGTCCATCCTTCATATAAAACAAAATTTTGTTCATCCTTCATTTAAATATACATTCTATGTTTTTGGTACCTTTTATTAACATTATCAAACAAAGAGTTAGGCAAAGAAAAAGTAACACGTGGATTGGATTGCGTGAGAGTTCAATGCACATAGTCTCTTTGACACTGCAATTGGAAAGTTTACGTTCAAAGAATCCCGCTCCAAAAATGTGCTTTATGCAAAATAAGGTAAAAATAATGTGGTTCATTTGACTCCTTTTTGCGGCAGTAACATTTCTCAGTTATCAGATTCATATTGGCACGTCAACTTTTACAATTATAATTAACAATTACTACCTTTTATCGATTCGTAACTAGTTTTAGTTAGGCTATTTTCAACAATCTCTATTTTAATTATCTCTTAATATGCAAAAAAAGAAGAGAGGATATTTTATCTCTAACCATCAACTTCAAAATAGCATAGTTAATCTGTAGTGTACACAACAATTAATTCATTTTTAAGGTTTTCTATCCTGTTGGAGTCGAACATTAATTTATTTGAAACTTTGTAAGTTAGTTTATGCCAATATAAAAAGAAGATTAATTATGTGATTTGGGCCATCACTTACACTCACTCAGTATTCGTCGGGTCTTAAGCATCCTGAAGGCCTAAGTAAAGATTAATTATGTGGTTGTTACAATTCTCTTCTCTATCTAGACTCTCTCTATCCACATTCTTGTATATTAGTAGATCTGACTTGTGTGTGAGTCGAGTATAGTAGTGTTGTGTGTAGATCCGGACAAGGGGTAAGTCCGTGTAGTGTAGTGTGTAGATTCGGACGAGGTGTAAGTCCGTGTAGTGCAGTGTGTAGATCCGGACGAGGTGTAAGTCCACGTTGTGTTGTGACGTGTTATGTTGTATGGATTGGTTCTAGCCAAGATTAGGACTCGACATTTAGCTTAGTTTCGGAAACTGCTGTAAGCTACGGTGTATGGTTTTCTCTGCCAGAAGGGAGTTTTTTGACATAGTGTTATGAACTCTCGAGTGTGGTACTTGGGAAGTGGAGTGGGGCGAAAAAGAGTGGGCTTCGTAGCCGAACCACTATAAATCTCCGTCCACTGGTGTGATTGTTCTAACTCTTTACTTTCTATACTTTCATATTTCATTTTAGTTGTCATTAATACATAGCATACAAACATTGTTGATCGATATCACATAACTTCGAATCGAAAAGATTTTCAAAAAGAATAAACAAACTTGGTTTAAAACGTAATTTATAAATAGATAAATTATTCAACCCCCCCCCCCCTCCTAGTTTCTACAAAAACGTATAAAAACGTACCAAAAGTCGAAAACCTTTAAATTATAAACGACCATTATTATAAAAGATAGACAATGCAATGATCTTTAACCAAAAAGGTTAACATGTAAATGATGACGGAACTGACTTAATATGAAAACGTATAAAAACGTACCAAAAGTCGAAAACCTTTAAATTATAAACGACCATTATTATAAAAGATAGACAATGCAATGATCTTTAACCAAAAAGGTTAACATGTAAATGATGACGGAACTGACTTAACACTAGTTAAAAGATAGCCCACAAGTGTTATTTTTTTCAGAGATAAGGACTATCCATGCAACTTTAAACTTTTAAGGATTGTGGGTGAAGCTTTGGGCAAACCACATGGACCATCCATGTAATTTACTCTTAAATGAATGTAATGAAAATAGTCGTATTTTATGCTTGGTGTGAAAACGTAACAAAGAGGTTTTCCAAAACCATGTTTCAAAACTAACAAAGATAAAACCATGTTCCAAAACCATGTTCAAAATATCTTACTATATTTATCAATGTCACATCAAGTTATTTCTAGTCAAGCATGCATTGAATCAATATGGAATGCTTCTAAAATGTGTAAGACCTTTATGGAAAGTCAAACACTCAACCTTTCCATAAATGCACATGATGTGATGTATATATATATATTTCTATTTTAAGATTAAGAAATATATATGAAAGTAAACTTGTAAAATGTATATATTATCTAAGTAATGTATTATAGTAAGTTAATAAGTTACTAAAAATGTTTTATTCCTAATGTCATCACATTTTTATCATTTGTAAAACTTACTAATATTACTTTAACACCTAAAGTGGCACTTATTCTATTTGACACCTAAAGTGCACTTTGACACATAAAATACTTAAAGACCCTAAAAGTATTTTAGTCATTCTAAATGGTTGGTCAAGGGGTTTGATCATAATGCTACATAACAAACATGTACGAACATGTGTTGTAGCATACGATGACTCGAGACGTTGAGAGGTGTTGAATGTTTGTTGAGACAAAGTATGATTACAAGTAACTTGTACATTTTACGTTATGTATCAAGTTATACGTTTGTCATCAATCAAAACAAACGATACTGTATAGATTAAATATCGTAATATTTGCACTAACACATGGGATTCTGAATTATGGGAGGGCCACGCTCTCCTTTAACCCAAGTAGCTCCGCCAGTGATGAAAACCACCAAAATCATCATAAGTTCAAACATACCATTACATAAATGAAACGTTTATTAGCCATATGAAGATTTAAAGCAATAAACCTGATGCAAAAACATGCCATTTTATACCCTATCACAATTTTATAACTCAATCATTTAACAGAAACCTTAATACACTTATTTAACGAACTATCATAATCCTATAACTCAATCTTCTAACAAAAATCAAGGACGACCTAGTGGCAAAAATGCATATGATTTTGCTCTAAAATGTGTGAGGTTCTATTATCACTCTTTAATTTTCTTTTTTTGTTAAGAACGTTTCGAGTGCAACTATGTGAAGTGATTGATTAAAATCAATATATATCATTTATAGTCCAAAGTATTGTTTAACGAATAAGCGAAACCCGGGTCGTGGTCTGTGTGAAGGTGAATGGAATCGTGGTTAACAATTCGTGAAATCGTATTGTGAAAAAGTGAAAAGTGAATATTTTTGAATTATACAACTATTTATATGATAAAACAAGCAAAAACTAGTAATCATGCAAAATGTACAAGCTCGTAAAGCACAAATGACAAAAACGTAAACTAAAAAAAACGTCTATTTAACAAATAAAAAAGTGAATTCTAAGCTAAAAAAAACCTACGGGCTCAAAAGAAATTTTTAAAACTTTAAAATGATAAAAGAAAATTATTTGAAAAAGAAAATTATTTATTTTGATTTTTATTTATTTAATATGAATTAAAATCTATTTATGTATTTTTATTTATTAAAAGAAAATTAAACTAATTATAAAATGAAAGATTTATTCTACAAATTTATTTTTTAAAAAGTCTTAATAAACTGAAAAATGACATATAAAAATAAAATCAGAAACTATTTTTGACTTTTTGTGATTTATTTTGAAATTAAAAATGATTTAAAATTCTAAAAGCTATTTAAAATTGAAAAGAAATATTAAATGAATGAGAAAAATTATGAAATTTTTATGAGAATTCTAAAATATTATTTGGAATCTAGGAAAAATAAGAAAAATAGAAAAATAAGCTGAAAAGTGCTTAATGGCTTAAAAACAGCTTATTACAAGTGCTTATTAATAAGCACTTGTAACAAAACTTATTGAAACTGATACAGAAGGTGTTTATTACTCAATTAAGCATAAAAGAACAGAAATCAGATCAAAATTCACACTAGATCACTTGAAACAATCAATAAGCAGTTGATAAAAAGCACTAAATTTAAGCAGATAAGCACCAGGTTAAACCAGAAGCTAAGGAACCATGAAAAGTACTTAATCAAACCTAATACAACTCATAACACTTAGAAAAGATCAAGAAATCAGCTAAAAAGCACAAAACAGTTGACAACTTAAGACAGAAACAATGGCTATCAGCCCTACTTTAAGCACCAATTAANGTAATCTTGTAACTCAATCTTCTAACAAAAATCAAGGACGACCTAGTGGCAAAAATGCATATGATTTTGCTCTAAAATGTGTGAGGTTCTATTATCACTCTTTAATTTTCTTTTTTTGTTAAGAACGTTTCGAGTGCAACTATGTGAAGTGATTGATTAAAATCAATATATATCATTTTTAGTCCAAAGTATTGCTTAACGAATAAGCAAAACCCGGGTCGTGGTCCGTGTGAAGGTGAATGGAATCGTGGTTAACAATTCGTGAAATCGTATTGTGAAAAAGTGAAAAGTGAATATTTTTGAATTATACAACTATTTATATGATAAAACAAGCAAAAACTAGTAATCATGCAAAATGTACAAGCTCGTAAAGCACAAATGACAAAAACGTAAACTAAAATAAACATCTATTTAACAAATTAAAAAGTGAATTCTAAGCTAAGCAAAACCTACGGGCTCAAAAGAAATTTTTAAAACTTTAAAATGATAAAGAAAATTATTTGAAAAAGAAAATTATTTATTTTGATTTTTATTTATTTAATATGAATTAAAATCTATTTATGTATTTTTATTTATTAAAAGAAAATTAAACTAATTATAAAATGAAAGATTTATTCTACAAGTTTATTTTTTAAAAAGTCTTAATAAACTGAAAAATGAAATATAAAAATAAAATCAGAAACTATTTATGACTTTTTGTGATTTATTTTGAAATTAAAAATGATTTAAAATTCTAAAAGCTATTTAAAATTGAAAAGAAATACCAAATGAATGAGAAAAATTATGAAATTTTTATGAGAATTCTAAAATATTATTTTGAATCTAGTAAAAATAAGAAAAATAGAAAAATAAGCTGAAAAGTGCTTAATGGCTTAAAAACAGCTTATTACAAGTGCTTATTAATAAGCACTTGTAACAAAACTTATTGAAACTGATACAGAAGGTGTTTATTACTCAATTAAGCATAAAAGAACAGAAATCAGATCAAAATTCACACTAGAGCACTTGAAACAATCAATAAGCAGTTGATAAAAAGCACTAAATTTAAGCAGATAAGCACCAGGTTAAACCAGAAGCTAAGGAACCATGAAAAGTACTTAATCAAACCTAATACAACTCAGAATACTCAGAAAAGATCAAGCAATCAGCTAAAAAGCACAAAACAGTTGACAACTTAAGACAGAAACAATGGCTATCAGCCCTACTTTAAGCACCTAAGCAATTCAAATAAGCTTCAAACTATGAACTAAGAGGGGCAAAAGTGAGTCTATACTACCAGCTACTAAAAAAACCTAAAAGCCCTATCAGAAATAAAAAATTGCTAACCTAATTGAAGCCTAGATCAGATGTCTGTGAGACACCTAAACTGAACCAGTTGACTTTTTAATTTCAATCTAAGTTTGACAAATCCCAATTTCAATGATTCAAAACTATCCCTATATGTTAAATGAGCATGTTCAAACATAACAATCACAATTATAAACATCAGATTCAGCAAATCAATGAGTATTTAAGATCAGATAACAAAAATACATGTAGAAATGAGATTGATTAGCTAATTTTGACTTACTAAAGTATATCCTACTAATTTTAAGCCATGACTTATCTAACCTGACCTATAGTGAACTGATTATGCAGAAGAAACAACAAAATACCAATACTAACAGTTGGATCAAAACTGATCCAAACACTCCCTAAAAAGCAAGTTACACTACCAAATCTGATGATCAAGCCTCAAATCACTAAGACAATGATCACACTAATTCACTAACCCATAATAGAACTAGATCAACATTTAATAACAACAATTAACAACAATAGAGCAGTATCACTGTATTACCAATACTAAAGCAGAACTAAGAACAGATCCAACACAATGGTAACACAGATGATCAAGCACATTCCAATAACACCATAACCACTAGCATAACATCAAATTGCATCAATGAAACAATACTATTAAGCATCACAGATTTGAAAGTGAGAACTTACAACATCCAAACCCTAACTGAAATAGGGTAAAATCCAACCAAGCCTATCTTTAGATAGGCTCTATCAACACTTCTACAACCAATAAACCTCTCTGATCACCCCATAATCTTCAAATAGCTGCTACAGTTGACCTTTTGTTGACCAATCTATGAACTTGAGTTTTTGATTTTTATCTCTCTATCTAACAAGCTCACAATAACTAGAGAGCTAGAATGAGCTTGTAAACCTACTAAAAATAGGTTGTTTCAAACTGAGTTAAGAATTTGAAAACATTTTTATTATTTTTTATATTTTCTGATTTTTATGGATTTTTATAAAAATGAAAACAGAAAAAGTAGATTTGAGTGTATAAAAGCTTAAATGAGCTTCTGAGAAGCTTAATGCACATGTAAAATAGCTTTTTCAGATCATTAAAGAACTAAATGAGAGATCAAGTAGTAAAGAAAAGTGAGGCACAATTAAGTAAACTAGAAATTTTATTAATGGAAACTAAAAATTACAAAAGGAAACTGATATTACAAAGATTTTTAAGCTAAAATTTATCCTAGAACGATTTCTGCAGCATAACAGTAAGCTAAATTCTACATACAAATTAAGTGAAAATGCCCTATATTTATAGCAGAATGAGAGTGAGGGGGTTAGGAGCCTGAGATGCTTCTGGAAATTCTTATCATATCCACACGATCACCTTGTGTTTCTTCCATTTGATCAAAACCCTTGGATCATTTTTTGTGACGTATAAGGACCAATGAGAATGCTCTATTTGTACACCTTGGCGATCCTCGCCTATGCACCTTCTATGTCCTTGTCAGACGAATCCAAAGATGAAGGAATGATGTGTTTCAACCAATCAAGCTTTGCCACATGTCCACGTGATCCAACTATGCTTGAATATTCTGTCTGTCACGCTCCTGTGCACGTGGGTCACCTTCTAGAAGCTCAAATGATTAGCAATCATTGGTTAATTATTGTGAAATTGGGTAATTGTGAGTAATTGGTAAAATTGGGAATTAGGGTTCTTAGGAAGTATACGGGTAGAATTGGGGGGAGGGAAAGGTTAAAATGTAATTTTTTATTGTTTTTATTTTTATCCGTGGGTTTAAATGGGATGGTGGGCCGGGTTAAGGTTAAAATGGGAAGGGGCTTTGGGTTCTTGCAAGGACTAATGGGTTAGTGAATTTTACAAAAGAAATGGACCAGGCTTAGTATGTAAAGTTTAGGATATGTAGTGAATTTAGCCAAGGACTAATAATGCCAAATCTGAAATTCCAAGGACCAAATCTGTCATCTTGATAAATTTTAATCCAAGGGCTATTGTTGTTCATCTCTAAATCTCTAAGGACCAATGTTGTCATCTTTTCTCTTTTCCTCAAAAATCTCTTCAAGGGACTAGTTTTGACAATTGATGAAACTTCAGGGGCTGAAAATGAAAAATTCTTCAAACTTCATCTCGGGACTATTCTTGAAACTTTAAGCATTCCCAAGGTCTTTGGTTTACTTTCTGAGCTCATCTTTGATTTTTTGACTCATTCCACTCTCGTGCTCGTTTTTGCCGGTTTTCGTTTGATTTTTGTCTTTTTGTGAAATATCCATACCTGCACGATCACATATAGGGGTGGAAATGAGCCGAGCCGCTCGTGAAAAGCTCGGGATCGGATCGGTAAAAAGCTCAAACGAGCCGAGCCTAAACGAGCTCGAGCCCGAGCTCGAGCCTAAGTTGCAGCTCGTTTATTAATCGAGCTCGAGCCCGAGCTTTATATACGAAGCTCGTTTGGGCTCGCGAGCCTAAACGAGCCTAAATGAAATTATGATATTTTAAGTATTAAATATATATGTACGAGCCGAGCTCAAGCTTATTAACGAGCTCAATAAAGATATATTACAACCCAAGCTCGAGCTCGAGCCAAGCTTTAAATTTTCATAGTCAAATCGTATAAACGAGCCGAGCCCGAGCCTATATAATATACAACGAGCCGAGCTCGAGCTTAAAATTTAAAGCTCGAAACGATCCGAGCTCAAGCTCGAGCCTTTTAAAACTTAAACGAGCCGAGCTCGAGCTCTGGCAGGCTCGGGCTCGGCTCGGCTCGTTTCCACCCCTANAGAATTGGGGGGAGGGAAAGGTTAAAATGTAATTTTTTATTGTTTTTATTTTTATCCGTGGGTTTAAATGGGATGGTGGGCCGGGTTAAGGTTAAAATGGGAATGGGCTTTGGGTTTTTGCAAGGACTAATGGGTTAGTGAATTTTACAAAAGAAATGGACCAGGCTTAGTATGTAAAGTTTAGGATATGTAGTGAATTTAGCCAAGGACTAATAATGCCAAATCTGAAAATCCAAGGACCAAATCTGTCATCTTGATAAATTTTAATCCAAGGGCTATTGTTGTTCATCTCTAAATCTCTAAGGACCAATGTTGTCATCTTTTATCTTTTCCTCAAAAATCTCTTCAAGGGACTAGTTTTGACAATTGATGAAACTTCAGGGGCTGAAAATGAAAAATTCTTCAAACTTCATCTCGGGACTATTCTTGAAACTTTAAGCATTCCCAAGGTCTTTGGTTTACTTTCTGAGCTCATCTTTGATTTTTTGACTCATTCCACTCTCGTGCTCGTTTTTGCCGGTTTTCGTTTGATTTTTGTCTTTTTGTGAAATATCCATACCTGCACGATCACATACATAAAAACACATATTTCTTTGGCATTTGTTAGTATTATTAGTCTATTTGGGTCGGTATTTGGCAATGAAAAGGTATGTGAATTAACACATACCATGAAGGAAAATTTGATGAAATGTGCTCCACTATTTAGTATTTACACTCTCACCCAAGTGGTTTAAAAGTGCACACTTTTAATTTTCATGCTTCAAAATAAAAAAATACAAAAAGTACCCTTTCTCTCTCCATCTGTTCAGCTTTTTACATTGTAAACTACAATTCTAAACTAACATTAGAAATCGATAAATACTATTCAAATAATATAGCAAATGATAGTAATCAATATATGCGATTGGTTACATATTGTGTGTCTAATTGATGTGATACTCTATGTTAGGTATACAACTGCCGCAATACATTTGCGATATCTAGCGATACAAATATGTTTGATGATTTACTTTCCCGAAAATCTTTAATGTTATTCTTTCACAACATGCACTATCTCTAATTTCATTCCCCTCAAAAGCGTTCCTTATTTTTCAAGTTTCTAAGTGCAATAAAAAAAAAGCATTGATCACCTCACGTCGTTAACCCATTTGACTATTTGAATGACTCAAATACAAATTTATACCATTTTATTTGTTACTAATACAATATTATTTAGATAAACTAATAAGTATTTCATATTTTCATTATTTGAAACAAGTTATTTGCATAATCAAATTTATATGGGTTATTCGGACTTGTAGTAGGTATTCTTATTTAAACATTTGCAATTATCATTTAGATAATGTATATTGTCTAAGCTTAAATGTCGGCAAAAGTTGTTAGCAACAATCCTATCGCTAAAAGATACTTACAACACGTAAGTTTTAAGTCAAAATGTGCTTTTCAGAAAATAGATATCTATTTAAAAATATTGCACTAGGCGCGAAAAAACCATGTGGTTTACGAAAAGTCCCTTATGCCAACTAAGTTAAAACAAGAGAAAATCACGGACAATAAACCAATTCCGAGAGTTTTCGAATTTGAACTTTTGGTCTTCGTAAAAACTTTTGAGAATTCCGCGAAGCCATGCAGCTTAACAAAAAATAAATAAATAAATAAATAAATAAATAAATAAATAATACTATTAACAAAATTTGATAAAATATTTTCTCTTTTATCAATTAGTCCTTGCAACCGCTTATAAGGATGTCGCGGATTAAGTTACATGCCCGTTTTCTTTGTGTCACATGACACCGTGAAGTCCTCACAAGTTTTAAAATATAAAAACTTGTGAGGATTCCACGAATCCATGCAACTTAACAGAAAAAGACACTATTAACAAAATTTGATAAAAATATTTCCTCTTTTGTCAATTTAGTCCTTGCAACAGCTTACAAGGATGTCGCGGATTAAGCTACATGCCAGTTTTCTGTTGTGCCACATGACTCCGCAAAGTCCTCACATGTTTCAAAATATAAAAATCTCCAAACTTTTATCTATAACGGGGAAAACTTGTTCCACTAGTGGATTTTAATTGATCAATGCTATCGGGCCTTAGCGAGTGTATGGGCCTATTAATAGCTAAAGAAAAAATAACCCAATTAAAAACAAAATTAATGATTGGGAGGCAAATAATTTTGGTTTTATATTAATCTCAACTCGTCAGTAATTTGTACCCTTAATAAATGGGGTGGATGGTATAGTAATAGCACATGCATGTTTGTACTATAAGGGCCCATTTGGTTCGTAAAAGGATTCGGATTCGGATTCGGATTCGGATTTGGATTCGGTTTAGAATAAAAGAAAATGAGGTAAGAGAAAAAAATAATATTTTAGTAAAAAGTTTATTTTAATAGTTGATAAATACTACGTAATTGATTAAATAGAAAGTGAGGTAGTTTATTTTTTAATAATTAATTTATTTATAAATTGTGAGTGGAATTTGAATGTGGGGTCCACTTATATGTAAAAGATAGCTCACTAACCATGAATGAATCTATCATTCATGGGCCCATTTTAATTCCCCAAAACTTAAACCAAACAATGAATTTTTGAAATGAAACCATTCCTTGAATCCGAAAGATACAAACTAAACGGGCCCTAAATATTACATGAAAGTAATGAAATAAGATGCACCAAGATCTGCTTTCGCAGGTNAAACACAATAATATATTCATTTTTTTAAAAGTTAAAGAAAATAAATATCGTATCAAACGATTTAACGCTTTTGGATAATTCATGTACAGAATAAAATATGTTATGTAATAGAGATTCGTATATAAAAAAATATAATGGAAGAAATTATATATAATGTATATATATTCTAGTTAATTATAATATAAATAAAGCGAATATTGATTCGGGTAAGTGGATACGGGTACGGGTACGGGTAATCGGGCGGGTATTACCCGAACCCGTACCCGGCTAAACCCGCCAACCCGCCCCCAAACCCGACCCAACCGGTTCGGGTTTCGGTTTTCCCCGTCGGTTTCGGGTGCTTTTGCCATCCTAGCCATGAATGAATCTTTCATTCATGGGCCCACTTTAATTCCCCAAAACTTAAACCAAACAATGAATTTTTGAAATAAAACCATTCCTTAAATCCGAAAGATACAAACTAAACGGGCCCTAAATATTACATGAAAGTAATGAAATAAGATGCACCAAGATCTGCTTTCGCAGGTGATCTTTACTTCTTCCTCTAATATATGGGCCTTAGCGAGTATATGAGCCTATTAATAGCAAAGAAAAAACATACAGTAACCGAAAAATTCAAACAAAAAAATTAATGATCAGGAGGCAAACAAACGACAAAACCCCCAATTTCCATCAACAATCAAAATTATGGCGGGAATGCACAACATTCAGAAAACTAAGACAGGTTCATGCTTCAATGATCATAAATGGGTTCAATACCAACAGATTTAACCTCCGAGAAATTATTTACGTTACGGCGTTAGTTATTCCTTCGGCCATTAGTTATGCACACCAGGTGTTCGACCATATTACTCAACCAGATCTTTTTATGTGGAATACTATGCTTAGAGGCTCCGCGCAAAGCCCGAACCCCCGAAAGGCGGTTTTCTTATATACCCAGATGGAGAAAAAGGATTTTCGGCCTGATCGTTACACTTTTCCTTTTGTGCTTAAGGCGTGTACTAAGCTTGGTTGGGTGAATGTGGGGTTTGGTGTTCATGGGAAGATTATGAAACATGGGTTTGAGGATAATACGTTTGCGAGGAATACGTTGATATATTTTCATGCGAATGTTGGACATATTGAGATTGCGAGTGCTTTGTTTGATTCTTTGGGTACGAAGCAAGTGGTTGCTTGGTCGGCTTTGACGGCGGGGTATGCAAGGAGGGGGGATTTGGGTATGGCTAGGAAGGTTTTTGATGAGATGCCGGAGAAAGATTTGATTTCTTGGAATGTGATGATTACGGCGTATGCTAAGAGAGGGGAGATGGAGAGTGCTAGAGTTTTGTTTGATCAGGTGCCGAAGCGGGACGTTGTGACGTGGAATGCTATGATAGCTGGGTATGTGAATGGTGGGTTGCATAAGGAAGCGTTGGATATGTTTGAGGAGATGACAAGTTTGGGAGAACGACCTGATGAGGTGACAATGTTGAGTCTCGTGACTGCGTGTACTGATTCCGGGGATTTAGATGTTGGTGAGAAGATCCACCGTTCTGTTTTAGTTTTAGGTGGGGGAGAATTAAGTATTTTACTTGGAAATGCACTTATAGATATGTATGCAAAGTGTGGGAATATCGATAAAGCAATCAAGATTTTCCGTAGTATGAAGGAAAAAGTTGTAACAACTTGGAACTCGATAATCGGAGGTTTAGCCTTCCATGGTCACTCTGAGGAAGCCATTCGCATCTTCAAAGAGATGTGTAGCTTGAAATTGAGGCCAAACGATATCAGTTTTGTGGGGGTGTTGGTTGCTTGCAGTCATGCCGGGAGAGTCCAAGAGGGGCGGGAATATTTCCGTCTTATGAAAGACAAGTATAATGTTGAGCCAAACCTAAGGCATTACGGGTGCATGGTAGATCTTCTTGGACGTGCAGGACTTCTAAACGAAGCATTTGAATTTGTTAATAAAATGGATATCAAGCCAAATGCTATCATCTGGAGGACTTTGCTCGGGTCATGTAGAGTTCATAACAATGTTGAGTTGGGTAAATGTGCCAACGAGGAATTACTTAAATTAAGATGGGGTGAGAGTGGCGATTATGTATTACTTTCCAATATATATGCTTCACAAGGCGAGTATGATGGCGCTGAGAGGTTGAGGAGGGTAATGGATGATAAAGGAGTGAGGAAAGCGGCTGCAAGCAGCCTAGTTGATGCAGATGAAGAAACTTTGATGCATTTCTTGTTCAATTCAAAACCTCAAAGCAACAAGAAGCGTGGTTTGATTCGTTAAGACAAAAAGGTAAACTTGCACTAAACTTATGAACAAATGCGTGTTAGATAACAATCATATGTTGTTTCGATTCTAGGGGCACTTGCTCATTAATCGTATGTTCTATTGATAAGTTACATGATGCATTTCCTTAGATACTCTTTACATATAATGATAAGGTCAAGAGAGAACTGTGACAAAAAGAAGAAACCATTAGGCAAAACTAATAAGATTGGCCTTTCAGACCATCAAAATATTAAGAAAACTAAAAAAAACTACAATTTTTAATAATTTTAATAATGATCAGCTGATCATCAATAAAGATCATGTATGACAGGTATCTTGTTTCTGTTCTTTTATTATTTATTAAACGCGTTCATTCTATAACAAGATGGATAAGAGAGAGAAAACCTGTTAGTCAATGGCCGACTTATAAAACAATAGCTTCGTAGGATGCCGACTTATAAAACAATACATTTTGCAACAATAAGCCGCTTTTAACCAACAAAAGGCACTACTCGAAATTTTCATCATTTATGCTTATATAATCTATCAAAATTCGAAAATCTATCATTCTTGTAAAACTTAAGTTTCATTAGTTCTTTTGAATTTGATAAGAACGTTGGCTGATTTAGAATGAAATACAGTAAATGCAACAAATAGTATTGTTTTAGTCTTTGACCATTGGAAAAGTTAGAGGGGCACACCACAACCTTGAATAAATAATTGAAGATTCTTCTAAGCTTCTAAGAGTTGACTTTGTTGGTTTAAATTTCAAGACACCTTCCAATCTTGAATCATTCCTCTATCTATCCTTTCATTTCTAGCAGATACTACAGTTGACTTTCCTTATAATCAGCTGAATTGAATAACAAGAACAAGACGATGAATGAAAAGACGAAGGCTTTGATGATCGGAGTTGTAGGTGCAGGAATCACACTTTCTGCATATCAGCAGACATACATGTCTCCAACTCAGGCTATCGGCACCGGCCTTGTAGTCCTAATTGTTGGACTTCTTGTTGGTGAAGGCTTCCTCCCTTTGTAATTAACTTTTTTGTTGTTCACCAGAAACATATGTTTAGATCGGATGTATATATAGTAATATACAGACGATCTAAACACTAGGTGGACCCACATCCCTTGACGGGGTGTGGATCTTTGTTTAATTATCCTTTCCTTTAAAGTTGTAATATCAGCAGTGAGTCAAAAACCTTAATACTTTATATCATGGCACTAAATATGTTGGTTGTATTAATTTGTGAGATGGATGTGGTAAGTTATGCGTTTTGGTTAACACATAATGATTTGCATGCTATTATAGTATCTACTGCAAGCACGATACAAACAATTCCATTCATAGCATCTATAAATTTAACAATTATGAAATCAAAGTCTTCATTTTTTACCCATAATCGAGTTGGTTGTTTTCGATTATACATGTGTTCATGTTAAAGATTTATGCTCTAATTTGGTTATTGATAAATGATGTTTCTAAGATGCAAGTTTACGGATTAATATAGTTAATCAGTTACTCAGTGCTAGTAGAAGTCCGCGCTAATGTTTATGTCGAGAACTTAGAATGATTGATAAATAACAGTGATGAAAAATTACAAATCAGTAGAAAGTTGTTGAATAGTAACTAAACTTTGAATTTGCAGAAGAAAAAAAACTAAGCATTGAGAACAAACCAATAATATTCCAGATTTAATGGCCATCTATTTAAATGTTATCCTTTCTTTTCTTTTATGCATGTTCAAAAGATGAAACTAAAACGTATTTGTATGATTGGTTGCTAAATAGACCCAAAGGCGGTACCAAAGGGGGCTGGTTCGCGCATATGCCCCAAAATTTCTGATTACTTTTTATCGCCTTTTTTTATTTTTTATTTTTTATTTTATTTTATTGTTTTTAATTGTCTAACGAGTGTTGAAAGCATCGGTTAAACTACATGTATTAAACTTAAACTTTTCATTTATATATATTAATTAAACTTATAAATCTTTTATATAATAAAACAAAACCCCTATTGGGAATTTTTCATTTCAAAAAAATTGGAACCATACCTTATTTAGTAATAATTTTATTAAAAAAAATATTATTTTCTTATTAAGTAACATTTTATATTTATCCATAACACAAGTAGAAGATAAATACAAAAAATATAGATAAGATATTTAAAAAAAAATATTTTCTTATTAGGTAACATTTTATATTTATCCACAACACAATTAGAAGACAAATACAAAAAATATAGATAAGATGTAATTAGATTAAAATTTTTAAATAATTATTTCAAAAAAAATTTAACAAAAAACCCGCGCGTGCGCGGGCATTATAACTAGTTATCATAAGAGTTAAGATCATTTGAGGACAAAACTTTATTTACATACAAAGGGACTAATCTCCACCATCCATCTTCCCTCCATCTTTATTTGATTTAATGGATGAGATTAATCCCAATAATTTAAAAAACCCACTTTCATCCTTTTTTTTCAAATATTAATATCTTTCAAACCGTTAATCATTAAACGAAAAAAAATATACCGTTACGACGAGCATTTAATTATCTTTCTATAGACAGGCAATTTGATATACTTTCGACAAATTTTTTTTTTTTTTCGTTTTTTTCACGTTTTTTTTCCTGGCCGAAAAAAATATCACATGTGATATTACATATCACATGTGATATGTAGTATCACATGTGATATATCACATGTTATATTACATATCACATGTGATATTACACTAATATCACATGTGATATTACACATCACATGTGATATTACACTAATATCACATGTGATATATCACATGTGATATGTAATATCACATGTGATATGTAATATCACATGTGATATTTTTTTCGGCCAGGAAAAAAAACGTGAAAAAAACGATTTTTTTTTTTTTTCGAAAGTATATCAAATTGCCTGTCTATAGAAAGGTAATTAAATGCTCGTCGCGATGGTGTAATTATTTTCGCTTAACGATTAACGGTTTAAGATATATTTAAATTCAAAAAAATGGGTGAAATATTAAAATGTTTTTAATCTCAACCATTAGATCAAATAAAGAGGGAGGGAAGATGGATGGTGGGGATGAGTCCCTTGGTATGTGAGGAATCTTTGGTTTCTAAAATAACTCGATTCTTATCATAATTAAATATAATTTTTAGTTAAATAAACTCAAAATTTTGTTTTATATTCATGTTAAAATCTTGCCCTCATGGCAACCTTTTTTTTTTCATCAACAACTAGCGACTTAGTAAAAAGCTCAACATATTTTAATTATTTGTTTTTTTCTGTTTTTATAAGTTTTAATATGTTTTCGTTCGGTTTTATACGTTTTTATACGTTTTCATATGTTTTTCTTACATTTTCATTTGTTTTTATACTTTTTCATTCGTTTTCTTACATTTTTTTCTGTTTTCATCCGGTTTTATACGTTTTTGTCCCTATTTATACATTTTTATCCATTTATATACGTTTTTGTCCGTTTTTACACGTTTTCGTACGTTTTAATTCGTTGATATAAATTTTTCTTATGTTTCATATGCTTTAATCCGTTTTTATCTGTTTAATACGTTTTCATACATTTTTATCTTTTTTTAGAAGTTTTCATCCGTTTTTTTACGTTTTCATATGTTATTATCCATTTTAATACGTTTTTATACGTTTTTATTCATTTTTATCCATTTTATTACATTTGTATATGTTTTTATATACGTGAAAACAGATAAAAACGCATAAAAATGAAGAAACAAAATAAAATGTATAAAAACGTACCAGAGCACATGAAAACGCATATAAAAGGTATAAAACGTACAAAAACAGGAAAAAAAAGAACTAAAAAAAAATAAAAAAAATAAAAAAAAAAATAGCGTGAAAGAAAAAAAAGAAAAAAAGAAAAAAAAATGGAGGAAAAAAACATGGACTTAGGTTTCTCCATTTAATCTTAGGTTAATCTCTACCACTAGATCAAACTAGATGGATGGTGGAGATTTGTCCCTTGGTATGCACCAAAATTAAAGTATGCAAAATAAAGTGCCTCTTCTTTTCTTTTATGCATGTTCAAAAGATGAAACTAAAACGTATTTGTATGATTGGTTGCTAAATAGACCCAAAGGCGGTACCAAAGGGGGCTGGTTCGCGCATATGCCCCAAAATTTCTGATTACTTTTTATCGCCTTTTTTTATTTTTTATTTTTTATTTTATTTTATTTTTTTTAATTGTCTAACGAGTGTTCTGAAAGCATCGGTTAAACTACATGTATTAAACTTAAACTTTTCATTTATATATATTAATTAAACTTATAAATTATCATAATTAAATATAATTTTTAGTTAAATAAACTCAAAATTTTGTTTTATATTCATGTTAAAATCTTGCCCTCATGGCAACCTTTTTTTTTTCATCAACAACTAGCGACTTAGTAAAAAGCTCAACATATTTTAATTATTTGTTTTTTTCTGTTTTTATAAGTTTTAATATGTTTTCGTTCGGTTTTATACGTTTTTATACGTTTTCATATGTTTTTCTTACATTTTCATTTGTTTTTATACTTTTTCATCCGTTTTCTTACATTTTTTTTCTGTTTTCATCCGGTTTTATACGTTTTTGTCCCTATTTATACATTTTTATCCATTTATATACGTTTTTGTCCGTTTTTACACGTTTTAATTCGTTGATATAAATTTTTCTTATGTTTCATATGCTTTAATCCGTTTTTACCTGTTTAATACGTTTTCATACATTTTTATCTTTTTTTAGAAGTTTTCATCCGTTTTTTTACGTTTTCATATGTTATTATCCATTTTAATACGTTTTTATACGTTTTTATTCATTTTTATACATTTTTATCCATTTTATTACATTTGTATATGTTTTTATATGTGTGAAAACAGATAAAAACACATAAAAATGAAGAAACAAAATAAAATGTATAAAAACGTACCAGAACACATGAAAACGCATATAAAAGGTATAAAACGTACAAAAACAGGAAAAAAAAAGAACAAAAACGCATAAAAAGGTACAAAATTGGATAAAAGCGGATAAAAATGGATAAAAACGTAAGAAAACGTATAAAAACTGACGAAAGCGTATAAAACGGATAAAATCGGATAAAAATGATAGAAACGTATGAAAACGTAAAAAACATAGAAAACGGACGAAAACGCATAAAAACGGACGAAAACGCATAAAAACGGACGAAACCATATAAAAACGTATATAAACCTAATGAAAGAGTATAAAAATGGACGAAAACGCATAAAAATGGACGAAAACGGATAAAAACATATGAAAACATATAAAATGGACGAAAACGCATAAAACGGACAAAAACGTATAAAACGAGCGAGAAAAAAAGTTTAGGGACGATTTTCGTTACACCCGGCAAACCACAGGGACGAAACATGAAAGTATATCTTAGTAGAAATCCAACGTGGCTGCTTATGTGGTAAAAAAAAATGGTGCCGGTAAATCAAGTTGGTGAGGTAGACACGGTCAGACATTTTGGCCATTCAGACCGTTTGTTTTTTTTTTCTCCCGTTCAGACGCGGTCAGAGGCAGTAAGATATTAATGGTCTAGACTTGAGAGGGTGTCTTAATGTCTCTTGTTGTTTCTTGTTTACAGAAAAATAACCAAAAAAAAAAATTAGTACGAGCAAGCAAATGTGCGGTTCAAACATGAGTTTTTTTCCCCGTTCAGATGCGGTCAGATTCAGACATTTACGCCTCAGCTTAAGATTCAGATGTGCGGTTTAGATTCAGATTCAGAGTCTCTTAAAAAAAACACCACCTAAATGAGACACAAAATAGTACGCGTATTAGCAGGGCCGTCCCATGAATTATAGAAATTTTTTAAGGCCCTGGACAAAATTATGTAATGAGGCATTTCGAGAAGGAATTTTATATATAAAGTGTGACCGTTTATAAGATATAATACAATCAGTTATCTAATAGTTCTAACATATTACTCATTTAAGATATTTTTCATCTAAATACTATTTTTTTTCGTGAAAAATATGTGTACGTATGCAAACAATTATTATCGGGAAAAATTTTGAGGCCCTAAAAATTTTAGGGCACTGAACGGTCGCTCACCTTGCACACCTTCAAAGACGGCCCTGCGTATTAAATCGGTACATTTGAACAAGTACGTTGTTATTTTACGACCAAAACTCTACAAATTATAATATAAATTGGTTCTATTCGAATCCGATGTAACTTAGTGTGGTCAGATTCGACATGTAACTACAAAAGGAAAAGATACTAATACGATGGTTTGAGAAAATCCCAAGCCGGACGTCTAACTTACTATAGTTTGGTTCGTTTTAGCCAGTTTAGCTTTGTTCAACATATACTAGCACATAATGTATAAACTCTTACTTGTTTCAACAGATTCTTCTATTTGTCATCTCACATTTTACTTTGCTTTGTAAAAGTTAGTAAATCTTATGCTAAGCGCGCTTCTATACAAACAGTGTCGTCTTTGAGTTTATAGAAGCCTCGTGGAGAATTTAGTTTAACAACAAAAGTGAGGCATGTAATGGAAAGTAAAGAATTTTCTAAAAAGATAAAATGAGAAACAATTATTTTAAAAGTGCTCTTGCTAGAATTTTTTGATGCAATTTTTTAAATTTATTAATTGTGGTCCCTTTATACATTTATATATACATATCATATGAAAATTTTGAGTCCCATATAATTTAGAGGCCTTGTGCTATGACACACAACGACACTTTAATGGCAACAATAATTCAATTACCGCATGAGCCAAAGCCTTAAGTTAATTGGCACATTTGACTACGTACTTGCAATAACTTGCATCTCGTTTCATTGTTGTACGCACATAATAAATCACAACACATTTCTCAAACATATATAGAGTTCGTGTAATTCATAATGCAAATCAGAATATAAGCCAGAAATAATCCCTATAAACACTTAAAAAGTTCTTGTATGATTCATGAATTAATATTTGAGCCAAACAAAATATTACAGTACGTATTTTTGTTTTATATCGTTTTTATTAAAACAAGAGTAACTGGAAATCTTTTACCAACTAAATTTGAGCCCATAATTCCGTAAATTATATTTAGATAGAAAATATGTATATATATGCAGTTGTGTACATGTTTATGTGTCGATACAAAGATAAAAAAAGAAAAGGTGATTATTATCTCGAAGATACATCATCATAAACCATACACATATGACAAGGACCTTTTGGTGTGCACTACAAGTATCATCAAAAATCTAGCATGAGAAAACGAGGTAGTGGTTTAGCCGAAAAATAACTTGCCGATCAACCTACTAATAACATGAAATTATAGGCCTCCGGCAAGTCATCCTTGGCTGTACTACATAAACCTCATTCCCACATGCAAGATTTAGATGAAAAAAGCACTACCAAAGAATCACACTCAACTAGAACCCTCATCACACAACTCACAAAAAAGCACATGAAAGGAAACCAAGTAATTTAAACTATGGAGACAGTTTTATATTTTTGTATTTCATGATAGCACATGACATTTTTTGTAAGAACTACCTACACCTAAAATGTAAAATGAAAAAACAAATGTGGATTTTTAAGAATGATTACAAAATGATTTCAAATTGCCAAAAGGAGAAAGAAACAAAGATTCTATGAAGAAATCAAGAGGGTTTCCATACTAATGAAAACAAGAAGAAACACAAGTGATTGGACCAATGGGAGTGTCAAGTGTGATTGTAGAAGGTCTTCTTTTATAAAGGGAAAATGATGATTTGTAGGGAGACATAGATTTGTGTAAAATCTGTAGGGTACTTGCGTAGTCACTTGGTTATTACCCACTTGTACCACTTTAGCGGTATGCATTAATATAAAGATTTCATGACCACGATGTGACAAAACAAGTACCCCTACCCCTGATCGACTAGGGTCTACCCCCACCTCTCTTTGCTTTCAGAGATCTTGTAAGAGTAATAAAGGCACTATTGTGTTACCTACATCATTGTTTTAAAACTAGGGTTAACCCGGTCGGTTGAACCATGAACTGGTTGGGTGATCGGAAGCTGGTTTTGAGCCAAAAACCCGGTTAAATTGTCGGTTGAACCGTGATCCGGTGGCTTGAATAAGTCAATTAGAAACTCGGTTTTTAAAACAATGATCAATAAAAAATAATATATATGAGAAAACTATAAGTTAAAGCATATGAGGTTGATTTGTTCACTAATGTAGGTTTAAAGTTTAAACTCTACGCTTTTGTGACAACAACATATGATCATTTGATGGTAATTTTATCTGATCAAACTATCATTACACATTTTGTTATTTCTCAATTGAAACTTACCAACCTTCTTAAGAATGAGATATACAACAATGTATGAATGCAATACTTTTTAACTAACATAAGATTTTATTTATTTATTTATTTATCTATTTTTTAAAGAAAACATACGATTTTATACGAAAAACTTGAAATATAATATATATTTGTTTAAAAAGTAAAACAAATTTCAAAAACACACCCGTAGACTATCTAACAATTTACAAAAACTACCTTTGACTTTATTTGTATTTAAATCGTAACACCCCCGAAGAGGAGTTACGAAAATTTCTCTGTACTATTAGCTATTTAAAAAAAAATTATATCATAAATTTTATTTTCCAAATATTTAGCAAATGTTAATCGATTTCTTTATAGATAAATATATCGATGAAAATGTCTTAAAATTGCGAACAAAATGAGCCAAATATGTTTTGAATAATGTACGATTTTATAATGTTGAAGTTCACTATATGCATTATACAATTTAGTTATATGAAGACGCATGAAATTAAATTATATAGACACATGCAATATTTTTTATGCAAAGAAAGCAAAATAATTAAACGATTTAACTGATCAAGCAATACACCGGTGCAAAGCTTGGGCATTTAATACTCGTTATTAACGTTAGTGTTGATCTTTTCCGTTATACATTACTAAATGAGCTTTATTTTTTAATAACACAATTAATGTTTTTGCACCCGCTGTGCAAAAAGCGGACAAACATATATCGTTCTACGTAAAATTCAACCCCTTGTTGCGCGTCGTATGCCCGATACGGCATACAGAATACCCAAGTTTGATCCAAATCGAACACTCCTAACAATCAAAATTTACTTCATCTTAATAACCACAACTATTTAAAAAGAAACTCCATAAGGAATTCAAATGAATATACATGTAAATACTTTGTATTATTAAAAAGTGTATCAAACTAGTTAACTGTTAATACACAAATGGACTGTTCGTATGAGAACTATATATTTTATGAGAACATGAGACTTTTTTGATCCACACATCTAAAAATTTGAAAAAATTCCACTAGGTATAAGACATTGATGAATTAAGAATCCTAAAGAAAGAAAATTTGAAATTCGCAAGTGAATTTTCACGAAAGAAAATAAACGCGATTTCTTCACATGTGTTATTTTCATATGCAAAGAAAATTTTTTTGTAACAATTTACATGTGATTTTCGATCTTTTTTTTTTTCTTTAAAAGAAAATAAAAATAAATAAATAAACAAATAAAATCTTTATTATCCAATATGTTTTACCTTTTGGAATTTTTTCATATTTTTTGGACACGCGGTTTTAGAAAGTCACATTTATAAATAAGGGTTTTTGTGTGATCTAAAGTAAAAGTAACACATTATTATTTTTTTCCTAGTCAATTACATGTGAATATCGAATTTTTGTGCAAGGGATTTTTTTTTTTTCCATCAATGTCCGCTAAACTTTTTCAGATTTTTTGACATATGGTTCAAAAAATTATCACGTTCACATAAACGCGTACTTAATACAAAGTTATATTAACGTCACTTGTCCTATGTGAATGGGGAGTAGGTTGGGTAAATTTACTTCATCTATGAATAACTTCTACCACGACTTGCCTTCTGCCTAGGAAAGTGACCCATGACAACCGCACTTATGTACTTTTTTATTTTGTTTTTAATACAAAATATGTTGTTTTCTCTTTATATTTATATATATATATATATATATATATATATATATATATATATATATATATATATATATATATATATATATATATATATAAAAGGTAAGGATACAGTGATAATAAAACTTATAATGAGAAGAATGAGAAATAACTATAATCACATATTTAATATGCGATGACTTGAATTAGATGCATCTCTATTCATTTAGATGCATCCCAATTAGTTTCGAAAGTAATTTTGAAGTGAAAACGATGCAAAGTAGTAATTGCAACAAATTTAACCCGTAGAGGACGAAAAATACATAGGATTTTCCTAACTTGCTAAAATGCATCTAATATATATATATGCATCTAATTTTTAGGTAGAAAATATATTATGATGCATCTAAAATATTAGGGATGCATCTAATTCAAGTCGATGCATCTCTAATGTGTGGTTATGGTTATTTCTCATCCTTCTTATTTAAGAATTCTTCTCATTTGATCCTATGTCTATATATAAATTTACTTATTTATTGATCTAACTTTTAGAGTCACTAAAGTTTATCACTCTTGAATATAAACCCTTTATATTAACCATTTAATTTAATAAACACCCCTTTACTCTCTAATCCAGGGGGTGAGCAATGTACGAATCATTTTGGTTTTGACTAAAACCAAACTAGATTTCAATCTTACAAATCGAGAAGCCAAAACTAAAGGTGAGCATGGTTAGGTTTGGTATCAGTTTTTGCATAAAATCAAAACCAAACCGAAAATCCATCAGTTTTTTCTTTTTAGTGACCGTTCGGTCCCGATTTTATCTCAGTTTGGTTTCTCGGTTGTCAGTTTTTCCGTTTAACAAATGAACGTAAAAAATCATACAAGATAAATTGTGTGTGTTTAAAGCGATGCGGTAATGACAATAAAAAACCAATAATCACAAAAAAAAATAAAACGCGATTTCTTCACATGTGTTATTTTCATATGCAAAGAAAATTTTTTTGTAACAATTTACATGTGATTTTCGATCTTTTTTTTTTCTTTAAAAGAAAATAAAAATAAATAAATAAACAAATAAAATCTTTATTATCCAATATGCTTTACCTTTTGGAATTTTTTCATATTTTTTGGACACGCGGTTTTAGAAAGTCACATTTATAAATAAGGGTTTTTGTGTGATCTAAAGTAAAAGTAACACATTATTATTTTTTTCCTAGTCAATTACATGTGAATATCGAATTTTTGTGAAAGGGATTTTTTTTTTTTTTTTCCATCAATGTCCGCGAAACTTTTTCAGATTTTTTGACATATGGTTCAAAAAATTATCACGTTCACATAAACGCGTACTTAATACAAAGTTATATTAACGTCACTTGTCCTATGTGAATGGGGAGTAGGTTGGGTAAATTTACTTCATCTATGAATAACTTCTACCACGACTTGCCTTCTGCCTAGGAAAGTGACCCATGACAACCGCACTTATGTACTTTTTTATTTTGTTTTTAATACAAAATATGTTGTTTTCTCTTTATATTTATATATATATATAAAAGGTAAGGATACAGTGATAATAAAACTTATAATGAGAAGAATGAGAAATAACTATAATCACATATTTGATATGCGATGACTTGAATTAGATGCATCTCTATTCATTTAGATGCATCCCAATTAGTTTCGAAAGTAATTTTGAAGTGAAAACGATGCAAAGTAGTAATTGCAACAAATTTAACCCGTAGAGGACGAAAAATACATAGGATTTTCCTAACTTGCTAAAATGCATCTAATATATGTATATGCATCTAATTTTTAGGTAGAAAATATATTATGATGCATCTAAAATATTAGGGATGCATCTAATTCAAGTCGATGCATCTCTAATGTGTGGTTATGGATATTTCTCATCCTTCTTATTTAAGAATTCTTCTCATTTGATCCTAAGTCTATATATAAATTTACTTATTTATTGATCTAACTTTTAGAGTCACTAAAGTTTATCACTCTTCAATAAGAGGTTAATATAAACCCTTTATATTAACCATTTAATTTAATAAACACCCCTTTACTCTCTAATCCAGGGGGTGAGCAATGTACGAATCATTTTGGTTTTGACTAAAACCAAACTAGATTTCAATCTTACAAATCGAGAAGCCAAAACTAAGGGTGAGCATGGTTAGGTTTGGTATCAGTTTTTGCATAAAATCAAAACCAAACCGAAAATCCATCAGTTTTTTCTTTTTAGTGACCGTTCGGTCCCGATTTTATCTCAGTTTGGTTTCTCGGTTGTCGGTTTTTCCGTTTAACAAATGAACGTAAAAAATCATACAAGATAAATTTTGTGTGTTTAAAGCGACGCGGTAATGACAATAAAAAACCAATAATCACAAAAAAAAAATCCTGAAAGAGAACTGTTTATATGTCTTAAATAACGCTTTCAAGAAAACAATCGAAACAGTAGTATTTACTCACCAGAGCATATAATTGTATGGTTTCGTAAGGTTTCATAGGCTATATGCATTTTATTATGTGTTCAGTTTCTTTCAGTCAGTTTTTAATGCTAATTCCAAATTGAACCAAAAACTTTGGTTTTCCCAAAATACAAAAACTAAATTAGGGGTGAGCATGGTTCGGTTTGGCTCTGCTTTAGGCTA
Source organism: Artemisia annua (assembly GCA_014162995.1). Classification (NCBI taxonomy): domain Eukaryota; kingdom Viridiplantae; phylum Streptophyta; class Magnoliopsida; order Asterales; family Asteraceae; genus Artemisia; species Artemisia annua. The sequence goes on from LBNU01024149.1 coordinate 29,454, forward strand.
AAACCGAAACCACAAAGAATGTTTCCTATTTTTGCATTTTAGAACCGTCCAGTTTTGATTTTATCGAGGTTCGGTTTCTTGGTTTCTGGTTTTTTCTCGATTTCTATTCAATTTATCAATGTTTGGTATTAATATGTCAAATATGTAATGCATCATATTTTCACACTTTCAAGTTTCAAAAATAAAAAAGCACGCAATAATTTCAATAGAAACCTAATCACAATAAAAATATATAATCTTTTATATAATAAAACAAAACCCCTATTGGGAATTTTTCAGTTAAAAAAATGGAACCATACTTTTTTTAGTAACAACTAGTTATAATGCCCGCGCACGCGCGGGTTTTTTTTTAATTTTTTGAAATAATTATTTAAAAATTTTAATCCTATTCTTAGTTGCATCTTATCTATATTTTTTGTATTTATCTTCTAGTTGTGTTGTGGATAAATAAAAAATGTTAGCTAATAAGAAAATAATCTTTTTTTTAAATATCTTATCTATATTTTTTGTATTTATCTTCTACTTGTGTTATGGATAAATATAAAATGTTACTTAATAAGAAAATAATCTTTTTTTTTTAATAAAATTATTACTAAATAAAGTATGGTTCCATTTTTTTGTAACTGAAAAATTCCCAATAGGGGTTTTGTTTTATTATATAAAAGATTNAAAAACTATCAAAAACCTTAAAAGAAAATTGGTTAGGCCGCTTGGTGTCGTTCAGATTGTTTTTTTCAAAATACAAAAACCAAATTATCAGTTTTTCAATCAATTTTGGTCTCTCTTTTTCTTCGTTTAGGTCATGTGTTTCAGTTTTCTTCACACATCGAAACAAACTATCAATTCTGGTTTTCTTGGTTTTTGTATCATGGTTTTTTCGGTCTATGTTTGGATTTCAGTTTTTTGCACACCGCTAGCCGAAATCAGCCAAGAGTTGAGATCAATATATATCTCCTATTTGTCATATATCTAAAAAACCAATTTTAGCCATCCATTTTTCATATAAAGTAATAAAAAATTGTTTTCCACATTTTTTAAAAAAAATAACATATATTGCAAACGGTATATCTTCAAGCTAAAAAAAAAATACACCATAACGACGATAATTATATTATCTATCCATAGATATGCACTTCTCTTTATTTTTGACGATTTTTTTTTCAAAATTTCCCCTCGGAAAAATCATACGTATGATTTGTAAAAATCACACGTGATTTGTAAAAATCAAATCAAACGTGATTTTTTGAGCCAAAAAAAAGGAAAAAAAAATCGGCGAAAGTATACAGAAGTGCATATGTATAGAAAGATTATTTAATTCCCGTCGCGATGGTATGATTTTTTTCGCGTAACAATTAATGATTTGCGAAATATTTAACTTTTAAATAAAATGATGAAAGTTTATTTATTTTGTTTTGATCAAAAAAAAAATGAATGATCAAGATTGCTTTATAAGATCTATGAGACTATGACAAATATGGGATTTACATTGAACTTTTGCCAACCAGCCAATTAGTTCTATTTTAGAAGCAATTAAAGTGCAACCACTACTGCTTACATTATTTGCTCCTTTTACAGAAATAAACCAAAGTATCACGTATTATGCCATGATTCTAATCCATTCATTAGTGGGAGATCAAATTTCAATTTTTTAGATATTTATGTTGCTTATAGCAAAATCAAGTTTCATTTGTCTCTACATTAGTACCAGAGACATGTTCAGGATATTTATGTTGCTTATAGTTGTATGATCAAAGCCATAATATTATTTAAACCAAACCCACCTCACGATCAAATTGTATTAAATTTATTCTTCTTAAAAAGTCTTTTCTTGACATGCTCAAAATTTGAACAGTTACGACCACCTATCTTTATTCCTAAAGCGATATCAATCACCATCTCAAGAATCCACCACAAACTGCCCTTGTGTGATTATATAGGCCGTATAACGATTCATCAGGGAACCACTATTACAATGCATCAGAATTCATCAAGATCAAAACCCGCTTATTTTCGGTATAAGACATTCACCCCTATACGCAATGCCAAAACTGTATTGTAAAATGTTAGTGAATGTAAACAGAACAAATAAGACGACGCTAAAACTAAGGAGTCAAAACTTCCTTCAGATCAACCTGCGTCAAACACACATGCAAAGTAATGCTACCTTCTGCCAGTACCATCTGAAAAAAGCTTGAATCAACCCCTGATTCTGTTTCCTTCAGATTGTGATGCCCCCTCTTCCACTCGCCCAAAGTTATTAAACAAGAAAATAGCCCACATTGAACTCACCCAAAAAACAAATATTAGAAATGAAGTATAGAACAAACATGATATGCAATTAAGCTAGCTTTCCGCCACCTCCTCCATGAGCACACAAAAACAAACAATTTTATGCAGAACAGTTGTAAATATCACACAAAAGACAAGACTACAACCTAGTTAGTGATACCAAAAAAGGTCATGACAACCCGAAAATAACTTTAGGATTGAGCATGCATATCTAGAACACCACAATATGCCTACATACTAATGAGTGAAGCTGGACCAAGTAAATCTAGCAAACCAGAAAACAGACATACTGCTGACAGGAAAATTGCCAGCATCTCTACTTTCATCTACAAGTTACATGTGGTCAACCTCAGCAAAAAACAAGTGCAACATTTGGTAAAGAGGTGGATTGAGGACTAAACGGGAGGGTAAGCATGGGGTAACCTCAAGGTAAAACTATTGGGAGGGTAAGCATGGGGTAACCTCAATGTAAAATTATAGGCAATCGAGGGCCCAAATTACCTGATCACATGGTCAAGTTTCGGAAAATATTAGTACAGTCAATTTCAAAGACTAAACACAGCATGCCGGCAACACAGTTTTTGCCAAGAAGTCATCTTTGTCTCTTCTGGGGAAAGGTTCAGGGACAATTCAATAATAACTGAACATTACAAGGTTTGGAATTTGGAAACACTGATCAAGACACAGGGTCTTTGGAAATCAAAATCAAAGTATGGTACAGTAGTGTCTGGACATGGATAATAGTAGTAATAAATAAGATCTCCAAATTGTGGTCCTCCTAAAGAAAGCGTGAAAGTTGGGCCATAAGTTTTCCAACACTGGTTCAACTGGTCTTCTGGTTAAGGCGGTGGCTTCATGATTATAGGTTGGAGGCTGGCTTCAGGTGTCTCAGCTGTGGCTGTTTTATAGGGAATGGAAAGGAAACAAGGTTAACACGGGAGAGGCTAGGTTTACTGCACAGACCGTCATATACTTGGTATATATTTAGCTACTGAAGAAATATCAGTTAATTAAGACCTCAAGAAAAGGATATCATCACTCACCTGCAGACACACAGTTCAACACTTCAATAATTATAATCCCTTCGCCTAGAAGTGGAGTTATGCCTTGATCCCCTGGCAACAGAAGACATCAGTGAATATGCAAATGTAGTAACTCGAGATCTACTGATCTACGCTACTTAAAAGAACTTGTATAAGATGAAAATGCTGGGTTTTGTGAAAGATCAGGATACAAAAAAGATAAACAGCAGAGTGGTGATTAAAATCTAGTATGAAAAGAAAAGGAATTCTATGGTAACACGGGGTTAATGCATTGCTTTCAACAGAAGTTCACAACTCATTTTACTGTCTCAAAAAGATAAAAGGACCTAAGGCACTGCTTGTTGGGAGCCCCCTCACAAAATTCCAATCAACAGACAGATAAAGTGTCGACATCCAAAGTGTGGCCATCAATGTCAACAACTAAATCATGACTCATGAGATCTTTCCTAAACCTACTTAAACCTGTTGCTTAAAGAAGTTCCCATTCTATTAGCACCCAGAAAGCAGCTTACAGCAACCACAGATAAACAACTCTATCTACAGCAAAATATACTAACTAAATATCACTGGAAGATGAAACTACAATTAGTCAACGTGACATTTACTGTGGTGGACCTGTTAACTTGGTCAACATCCAAAGGGTAGGTTGGCTAGCTTTTTGAGACTGAGTCACTAAGATGTCAGGTGAAATCATTCTTTCCTAGTGTTACATCTATAGGCACTAAACATGCAGAGACATGATCTCTCGAGATCATTGAATACTATATAACTGATACCAAAAACCAAATAAGAGATAAACAAAAAAGATACTAAGCAAAGACTCACCCAGAACCACCACTGCGTCCTGAGGAATAATTACCGTAAGCACCATAAGGGTCTCCACTGCTATGCCCCTGTGAAAAGTGAGCCTGTTACAAATAGAAAATTAGCTGATCAGAAAACGTTAAATAAACTGAATTGCTTAATATGCCTGCATCCCGTGTTTGAAAAAAACAAAAAAAAAAAAAAAAAAAAAAAAAAAAAAAAAAAAAAAAAAAAAAAAAAAAAAAAAAAAAAAAAAAAAAAAAAAAAAAAAAAAAAAAAAAAAAGCAAACAAACTAACTTATGCGAGGATACCAAAACTAGTTTTAAGATGTTGTTATGCATCATTTAATTTGTGGAGTTAAACCATCCAATAAACAATATAAAAAAATATCGCCTCTATGTAGAGAAATATGAAGAGAACACAGACAGCTTTAGATAATTTAATCCAGAAACCAATGAACAAAAACATTGTTAAGTTGTTAGCAAGGCCATAAGCACACAAAATTAGATTTTTTTTTTTTTTTTTTTTTTTTTTTTTAATAAATAAAATATATTATATATATAATGTGAAATTTTCAGCAATGCATGACATGTACTCTTATTCGATAATTTATGAGTCGAGAACATGCACACTTGCCTGTACGGCGCTACCATAGCTTCCATATCCATCATTAAGTGGCAAGTCCCTAGGTGGAGTATATCCACCATAAGAGTGTCCTCTACCATGACTTTTTGAATCTCTACTGTCATACTTGGGAACATCAGGCACATCAGGTGCCACTGGAAGATACGGAAGAACTGGAACAAAAGTAGACATTGCGCCTTCTCTTTCAAAAAGATTTGCCCTCAGTCGTGAGGTTACTTGCAAGAGTGCATCCTTAGCAAGATCAAGTTCTCCAGTAATCTAATAAAAGGATAAATCAAAGGTTATTGTGATAATTACACACACCTATAAGGCTATAATCAAATAAGGCGCATTTTTTATGCTTTACCTGCACCATCTCATCATCATCCTCAGCAACTTTCGGAAGGTCATCCTTTGAAATAATACGAATATTAGCTTTGCTAATTCTCCTCATTTCTGAGATTATCGATCCTCCCTTCCCAATAAGGCATCCAATCCGAGAAGCTGGTACAAGCAATCGAGTAGTATATGAAACTTGACCTGAATCTCTTTCAACTCTCTCACTGCACCTGGGTTGCAAGCGCAACGCAGCCTCAATAGCTGGAGAAAATGTGTCTTCAAATACCTATACATAAACAAAATTACATCACATAAGGCTTTACCTTTAATCTTCATATTTCATGAAATAGTTCAACTCGAGACTACTCAAGGTCTCAAACATACCTCCTTTGATGAAATAGATATTATGCAATCGTCTGCCCCCTCAGCCACTGAACTATTAACTTTGATATCTGCTCTGGTTTCCTGCCTAACTTGATTAATTGCAGCACCACCCTTCCCAATTACACCACCAATGTTTTCAGTAGGACATATCAACCGAAGAGAAAATTCTCTCTGAGCAGACTCATCCCTTTGTCCTGGGTAGAAACCACGAGACCAATCTCCGCCTTCAGGCTTGTATCCACCATAACCGCCAACCAATGAACCTAGACCCATAATTGGTGCACCGGGAGTTGTACCAATAAGAGCACCAGCACCAGGATAGGCATTAGGTGTGGACGAATTAAGCAAGTGCTGTGTCCGTGATGGGTTATCATGAAGACGAGCTGCTACTTGATAGAGTGCTTTTCTCACACTAGAGGCTTCGCCTGATACCTGTATTAATAAGGTTAAAATGTCACTTGCGGGCGAGAAAAGCCAAACATTTGTAAAGCAATATACAAGCTTTTGACAAACAATCTCGTGATTTAAAACGTAACTTTGAAAGGGTTTTCTGCATAAGATAGTAACGAATTATAGGCTATATCCTAATTCTAGTAACACATTACTAAATTTAACAGAAATGGTAAAAATATTCCAATACTGTGCGATAATAATAACTTTTGTACAATCATCCAATTACATGTTGACACGTATCAACATGCCATCATATGATTTCACAAAAATTGCTAATATTGCACAAAATCTTAAATTTAGTAGCGGGTTACTAGAAATGGAGGTTGGCTTTTAGTTCGTTACTATTCTATGCAAAAAAAAATCTGTTATTAATACATTAAACTCCAATGCTTATTGTGTTCCGTTCAAATTCAAAGTATAACAAAAAAGGCAAACGAGCAAAACAACTGTAAAAAGATATTCCAATATACCTGCACAAGTTCATCAGTCGCTAACGCACAAGTCGGCATATGCGTATCCTTCAAAATCCGAACCTGCGCGCCAGTATCACTCCGTATACCCGCCACCACCGCTCCACCTTTCCCAATAACACACCCAATCTGATCGGCCGGCACAAGCAACCTAACAGTAATCTGCTTCGTCTCATCCGGATCCTCTTCCGCACTTTGATCATCATTCACAACTCTATCATGCACTTTAAAAACCGCATCCATAGCGGGACAAATCCTCACCTCACCATCACCACCATCAAACTCATTCGTCTCATCGCTCGTACTATGAATCATCACCACACGCTCGTCACTTCCGTTAACCGTCTCACCAATCCTGATCTTCGCCTTAGTCTCCGACCTCAACTGCTTAACAATCTCCCCACCTCTACCCATTATACTACCTATTTTCTTAATGGGACATAAGTATCGGTACACCGTATCGTCTGAACCTATAGCGTTACGCCCTCTATCGTCATTATTATTACGTCGCTTGTTTCGCCCCTGATCGTTATGATCAGTCTGCGAATGGGAACGTTTTCCGTGACTGTTTCTAGGCCCAGCCATCAAATGTTCCTAGTAACTACGATATATGTCCACGTCAGCATAACAAACATATAAGCATAAAAAATGGACTAATTAACTAAAACATATATCAATATTTGTGATTCATTTATAAATAAAATTGGAATTAAAGAGATGGTGTATAATACCTTGTGAATGAATTGAAGAGATGATTGATTTGATGAAATTGAGAGATGAGATGATTTGTGATTTGGGGATTTAGGGTTTCTGATCCAAAAGTCAAAAGTCGTGCACCGATAGATAATTTATAAAAATAATAATAATTGTAATTTTTTATTTTGTTGCAACTTGCAGGTGCAACTACAAAAAAGTACGTTGTACTACCACTAGATATGTTATAAGGCTGGACACTAACGTGACCCAATTTGCATCATCATTTCGGCTGCTACTTCAGCTTTCTCTCTCTTCAACCCATTTTCACCTCTCTCCCCACAATCGTGACCCAATTTGCATCATCATTATTATTAATTTTATTTAAATAAAAAAAAAACCATTTTTAACACAAACACAAATTTTATTAATAAAAACATAAACGTTACATAATAAACGATACGAAATTTAAATGTTACAATACTAAATTATTAAAACTTAAACACGACAGTAATTATTAAAAACTAGTAATCTAATTCGTAGCGAGCCTTGATTTGTTCCTTAAGACGAATGATTTCTTGTTTTTGCCGCTCGGTTAAATTTGGGTCGATGGTCGAATTGTAGAAAATCAAATCTTGCTCTTTTTTGGTGAGTTTCAAGATCTCCGTTTGATTTTCTATGGCTTTAACTTTATCTCTTTTGATTGCGAGCTCTTGTTGCTTCATTTCTTTCCACGACNGGCTTTAACTTTCTCTCTTTTGATTTCGAGCTCTTGTTGCTTCATTTCTTTCCACGACTCAATATCTTTACTTTTTGCCGACTTTGACGGCTTTGTCGACCAAAAGCCCGATAGTAGTGATTTTGTCCATGATTTTGGTGGAGCTTCGGAATCACGAGAGGATGATGATTTATTCCTTGCTGCGTCACGACCACGTGGTCGTGCTTCTCTAGTTTCATACGCCTCATCATCAGAAACATCCAAGTCTTGAAAATTCGAGGGACCTTGTGTTGACCCCGAGGTAGTTGAAGAACCCTTTGATTTCTTCCGGCTATTCCCGTGGATTAGTGGAAGCTCCCTTTTCCAAGAAGTATGATCCTTCATTATGTTCCAACACTCAAGTAAATTAAATTCATGACCGTAACGCACTTGATACTCCAAAAGAGCTTTCTCTTTATCGTCCATATCTCTCGCCACTTCCATGAGTATATTTGACATTGTCCATAATAGCACCAAAATTCGCAACCCTACAACGAATTCTTGTCTTCCATTTGGACATGATCGAGTCGTATGTCCAGTCAGAACCGGTTTCTTTTCTAAAGTAATTTATCACATCACCCCAAAAATCGTAGCGATTCATAGCATTTCCTTTTTTGTCATTTTCAGAAATATGTATGAAAGCTTTACAAAGCGCCATCTCTTCCCTTTTAGACCAAACTTCGGCCTTTTTGTGAGGCGCGGGTTCTTTGTCTTTGGCCTTCGCTTTTCCACGCGTATGCTTCTTTTGTTTGACGGGTTTGACGGGTGATGTCTCCGTCTCAACTTCATCGTCATTGTCATCAACGGGAATTGAACCGTGATACGAGTCGTGGTACGAGCCGTAACCCGAACCTTGCCCCATCGATGCATCTTGACTTGGATAGTTAGAGTATTGTTGACTCGAATAGTCTCCCCAATCATCCAAATTCAAATTCATATCAAGATTAGTGCTACGAATAGGAGAATATTGTTGATACGGTTGGGAACAATGCAAGAAATCCATGTTAGGCCGATACGCCTCACTTGGTCCTTCATCGTGATACGGTTGTGGTTGTGGTTGTGGTTGTGGTGGGACAAATGGTCTATTAATGTAAAACGGGTTTACATTTGGATTTGGTTGTTGTAGTCGTGATGAGTATTCAAGAGTGGATGGACGAAATTGAATACCTTGTTGTTGTCGTGGTGTTATGCCGGTTAAGGCAAAGTTGTCTTGCGGAGAGAAATTCATATTCGGTGAGTTTTGGTGTAGTCGGGATCGTCGGTTTTTTGATTGTGGAGTGTTTTTCTTTGACATTGTTAATGTTGATGAGAAATGGTTGAATTATGTTTGATATTGTGTGTTTGAAAGTGAGTATATGTTGTTATTTATAGGATGAAAAAGGTTTACGTTTTTTGAAATTTGTTTTTTTTTTAAACCAACGGTTTACTTTTTTTTGGAAAACACAAAATTGCAACGTTAAAGGCAGAAAAGAGAGATATGTGAATGTTTGAATTCGGTCATGTGAGCAACCGATTTTGTTTTTTGGAGCTCGGCGACCGATTTCCCACAAAGGGGACAACCGATTTCGAAATCGGTCGAGCAAGGGGACGACCGAATTGAATCCGGCCCTTAGTGGCTAGCCTAAAGAGATAACAACACAGTTTTATTTTATTTTGATTGTTAGTTTAATACTTTAACTCGATAAATTTTATATTTTTTATTTTACGTTTTTTGTTTCATTTTTATAATATAAATAAAATTATAAAAAATAATTAAAAAAAAAAGTTTATTTTATTTTGATTGTTAGTTTAATACTTTAACTTGATAAATTTTATATTTTTTATTTTACGCTTTTTGTTTCATTTTTATAATATAAATAAAATTTTAAAAAAAAAAAAAAAAAAAAAAAAAAAAAAAAAAAAAAAAAAAAAAAAAAAAAAAAAAAAAAAAAAAAACATCGTGAGGGTATTACTTGTAAAAATGAAGGCCTTTATAACCTAGGGAAAATGAGAAAATAAGAAGAATTTCTAGACACACATTTTAAATAAGAGATAGATTTTTTTTATAGGTGTATCTAAAATGTGTGGTTGTTGTTTCTTCTTATCTTTCTCATTTTAATTTATCTTCTCATTTGATCATAACTCTTATAACCTATCCCTTTATCTTTCAGCTTCGTTGACTTACGGAGTTAGGGGCAACTAGGGACGTACAACACTTATTGGTGTGTTGTTTTACCGCCACATCAGCATTTCGTCAATAACACATCAATAAATAAAAATCTTCCTAACAAAAAAAACAATAACACTTATTTGTGCAAATACATTTTTCTTTTTCATTTTATTTTATACAAACACATTTTAAACTAAAATTCAAATACGATATGAATTACGAATTACAAATACGATATTAATACGAAAAATATATAAAAACTACAATACCACAAATACATAAAAACTAAAAAGTACGATACTACAAACATTAAAAATACGATACAATACGACAAATATTAAAAGCTACAATACAACAAATAATAAAAACTACGATACGACAAATACTAATTTTGATTTTTTTTCGATAGCCTGCATCTTCCTGACTCTCCGTCGGTCTTAAAATTAAGAAACTTTAATTCCTCGAATTTCTTTTGAATTTCGATAAATAAAGCACGTTTTTGTCGCAACTCTTCTTGACCATTCCCTTGAAAGCTTTTCTACTTGACGAAGATACCGCCGAAAGCATAGAGTTTGTTTTTTACTCCTGAAAGGCTTTTGCTTACCGGGAGGACATGGTATTGTATCATCTCGAAATAGCTCGTTCGGTTCTTCAACGTCATCGGTTGTACCAACACGCCTTCCGGGAACAACGGCTTTGGCACCACACCATTTATGGTGATCTTTCAAGACCCCACATGCTTCATAGTGGACAAACGCAAACCCTCACGTTTCTTGGAATTATTATATCAACGAGCTAGCCACGTCTGATCATTTTCACCACTGATCCATTCATGTTTGTCGACAATCCCGGCGAATATAGAACACACTGATTATTAATGAAAACTCATATATCCCATATATCAATTCATTACATAATCATGCTTAACGTTCCAATATCCATATACTAAAACAATGTGATTTAGCCTTATGACTTTCATAATCAACAATATAAATGATTTATATATGATTTAGCCTTATGACTTTCATATCCTAAGTGTAGAATACTATCAAGAAGCTGGATAGAATATTGGCTAATGAGAAATTCACATATACTTTTAGTGAAGCTCATGGTACTTTTCTTCTCTTCATGGTGTCTGATCATTCATCTACTATTGTTACATTCCCAAATGAAGTGGTTAAGAAGAAAAAGGCTTTTAGATTTTCAAATTTTGTCACTAAAAGAAAGGAATTTATAAAGATTGTAGAAAAGGAATGGGAAAAAGAATACCATGGATATAGAATGTACAAACTTGTCAAGAAGCTCAAAGCTTTAAAAGCTCCTCTAAACAAGCTAAGTTGGGAAAAGGGTAATTTTTTTTTAAGAATATAGAAATGTAGAACATAATTAAAGAATATTAAGATAGAGATGGAAAAAGATCCATTGAACGAGCTGGTTAAAAAAGAAAGTTGTCTGAGGCTAACAAAATACAATGAAGCTAAAAAAGAAGTTGAAAGTTTACTTTCTCAGAAAGCAAAGATTGACTAGTTGCAAAAAGGGGATAAGAACACTGCTATTTTCACTGAGTTATCAAAGAAAGGCAGCATAAGGGGAGGATCATGACAATATGTAATGAACAAGGGCAGAGGTTTTAGAATGAGGAGGTTGTTATGCAATTTCTAAATCATTTTGAGAGTTTTCTAGGAAAAAAAGATGATGTTAGTTCCTTGATAGACACTCATGAGTTGTTTGTGAACACTCTGACTCAGGAAGAAGCACTAGATATGATCAAAAATGTAAGTGCAAATGAAGTAAAAGAAGCCATCTTTGATATTGATGATGATAAAGTACCTAGCCCTGATAGTTTTATAGCAAAAAATTTCAAAAAAGATTGGGATATAGTGAAAGAGGATGTTTGCAGGGCAGTTTAAGAATTCTTTAAAACTGGTAAGCTACTTGCGGAAGTTAATGCTACTATTATTTCACTAGTTCCCAAGATCAGTACACCAAATATAGTCTCAGATTTTAGACCAATTGCATGTTGCAATGTGGTTTACAAGTGCATAAGTAAGATTTTAACTAATAGAATTAAAAAATCCCTTGGAAAGCTTGTTATTGTGAATCAAAGTGCTTTCATTGAAGGGAGGCAAATCACTGATAACATATCTAGTGCAGAATCTGTGGACCATTTTGGATCTGTGGGTCTGTGCCATAATTTGTTTTGGCCAAGTTTAGGTGCGTTTCAACTTAAGGTATGTTTGGCGGAAATAACTGTTGCTAGAATTGAAAATATAGTTGTAGATAGAGATGGAGTAGAAGATTAAATTTGATATTATTTTTATAAGCTAAATGAATTAGCATTATATTTTAAGAAATTATGAAACGTTAGGGGCCGTTTGGTTTGTTGCTAGGAATCACAATGGGTATCGGATTTTTTATGGGGTAGAATGACAATGGATATGAAAAAGTGTATGATTACGATTGTTATATTTGGATGACAAAATATGGTATGGAAAAATGTACAGGTATTTGAATTTTGTAGTGGAAAAGAGATGGGCCAATGAAATGGATTTCATAGACACCAAATTGGTGGGTAATGAGTGTATGACTATGATATACCTATTTCATTCTGGGCCCATTAAACAAATACCTTTAATCATTATGAAACCCATAACCCCATTCCTATATACCCATACCAAACACACCATTATTATTATTTTTTGAATCTCTAATAAATTATGTCTGAAAAAAAAAGCTTAGTATATTTTAAAGAAACTTATTTTTTCACGAAAGAAGTAATTTTGTTTGCTACCATAGTTGTTAAGATTCCGATCCGGATTAAGATCTGACGATACTGCAAAGTAAAAACGATCCCGATCTTACATAGGATCTTTACAAGCTTAAGATTTAATAAGATCCCGATCTTGACCATAAGATCTTAAGATCTATTCCGATCCGATTTTACTTTTCTCGAATCACAAACAAAAAAACCTACAAATTTACGGATTATGTTTTGTNGATAAAGTACCTAGCCCTGATAGTTTTATAGCAAAAAATTTCAAAAAAGATTGGGATATAGTGAAAGAGGATGTTTGCAGGGCAGTTTAAGAATTCTTTAAAACTGGTAAGCTACTTGCGGAAGTTAATGCTACTATTATTTCACTAGTTCCCAAGATCAGTACACCAAATATAGTCTCAGATTTTAGACCAATTGCATGTTGCAATGTGGTTTACAAGTGCATAAGTAAGATTTTAACTAATAGAATTAAAAAATCCCTTGGAAAGCTTGTTATTGTGAATCAAAGTGCTTTCATTGAAGGGAGGCAAATCACTGATAACATATCTACTGCAGAATCTGTGGACCATTTTGGATCTGTGGGTCTGTGCCATAATTTGTTTTGGCCAAGTTTGGGTGCGTTTCAACTTAAGGTATGTTTGGCGAAAATAACTGTTGCTAGAATTGAAAATATAACTGTAGATAGAGATGGAGTAGAAGATTAAATTTGATATTATTTTTATAAGCTAAATGAATTAGCATTTGATTTTAAGAAATTATGAAATGTTAAGGGCCGTTTGGTTTGTTGCTAGGAATCACAATGGGTATCGGATTTTTTATGGGGTAGAATGACAATGGATATGAAAAAGTGTATGATTACGATTGTTATATTTGGATGACAAAATATGGTATGAAAAAATGTACAGGTATTTGAATTTTGTAGTGGAAAAGAGATGGGCCAACGAAATGGATTTCATAGACACCAAATTGGTGGGTAATGAGTGTATGACTATGATATACCTATTTCATTCTGGGCCCATTAAACAAATACCTTTAATCATTATGAAACCCATAACTCCATTCCTATATACCCATACCAAACACACCCTTATTATTATTTTTTGAATCTCTAATAAATTATGTCTGAAAAAAAAGCTTAGTATATTTTAAAGAAACCTATTTTTTCACGAAAGAAGTAATTTTGTTTGCTACCATAGTTGTTAAGATTCCGATCCGGATCTTAGGATCTTACGATCTGACGATACTGCAAAGCAAAAACGATCCCGATCTTACATAGGATCTTTACAAGCTTAAGATTTAATAAGATCCCGATCTTGACCATAAGATCTTAAGATCTATTCCGATCCGATTTTACTTTTCTCGAATCACAAACAAAAAAACCTACAAATTTACGGATTATGTTTTGTTTGTTATGAATATTTATATGTGGATGTTCATATAGTCCATAATAGGCCCACGACCTATGTTAGCTATTAGGGTTTTTGCCCTAATGTTTGTCTATATATACTCTTTGTAAATCTCATATTTAATGATCAAGAAGAATATTAATCCCTCAATTCTTGTTCACAACACGTTATCAGCACGCTCTAAACAATTTTTTCTTTTCTCGTTTCACCAAGGTACGCCGTGAACTCTTTATTCTATTCGGTTATGAATTATATAGGTTATGATATTCTATTCGATCAACCTATATAATATATGATAATATTCTATTCGGTTATGAGCAAGTGCATAAGATTTCACAAGGATATACCCATTATAATAATAAGTGACTTACCTTATATTTTTGGTTACTCGTTTTACTGAGCAATTATTATTTGTTTAGGTTTGTTTGCTTTGTTTTATATGTCTTCATATACTATAAATTAAATATGACGATCTATTAGTTACAGTAAACAACATGCTTTGTTACTATGTATCACTGATTAATAACTTCATACCCTCCATAACATATTATGGTTTTATCCATTGCCTGTTGTTCACTATTATTTGTGTTCTAATGATAAGTATTATTCTAGAATTAATTCAATTTTTTTTATGATTCATAGCTATGATTTTTCACATAAGATTTATTTTGTTTTATTTTTAATGAGTATTTAGTTTACTTTTCTACATGTCCCTTTCATGTTTATCATAATCGATCCATGATTTTTAATGTGTATATCATAAATAGAATATTACATATATACTTTTTGATGTACAATGTAGATTTGCTTTTAAATTGTGACCATGTGTTTTTCTTCCAACCTAAACACACCTTATCATGTATTATGTATTATTTTAATTCCATAACCTACTAATGATATCACAAGTTTATACATCGTTGGTTGGATATAATAAAAAGAAATCATAAACAATATTTATGATTCTTTATGAATGTTAACAAACTTTCGTTTGCGATATTGAGATATGGAGTTTCAGTTGAGGTATTGTCTGATAATATGTTGATCTAAAACAATTTTCAAAGTTATATATACCGAATCACGAACCGAAAAAGTAAATCTGTATATATAATTTTTTCAACCAGCATATGTGAATCGATTTACCAATTAAAAATAACCACATAAGTATATAGCGTTCTTTGAGTAAATAACTGTTTGTAGATCTAACTGTTTGATTGGATTGTAATTGTTGAAGTATTTAAGCAATAGGTAAAAATATATATGTATATACTACGTAAATATTACTAGTATAATCCATCAGTAACCAAACAATCTACGAACAGGATAGTTAGATCATCTATCTATTTAATTAGTTGCTACAATTTGTGCAAGATACTATTTTATATATGATAATTATATAGATCATGTGATCATATTAAAACTGATTTGTGGTGATATATGCTAAATAATACAATTGCTCTTTTTATATAGTAAAAATATCAAATTCAATGATTGATATACGTGCCTTCTGTTACAAATTTATAGATACTAGTTAGAGGTCGTATTTTTCATTATGTCTTTGCCATAACTTTAAGCTATGTATGTTAATTGTGATTATTAAGCATTATAATATGGCGCGATATTTATATTGTATCTAGACACACATTGAAGACATTATTTGTTTTCACTTTTCTCACTAATATGTCAAAATAGTTTAACGTCTCGAATAATTTGATGATTATGCATATGGCTATGCTATACGTTTATTTTTTCCACTTGGCTAATGCTCTTGAGCTTGTCTTAGTTTATTTGTTATATATTAAGCATGATTATTGATTGTATAGATTTATACAAATTATCATCATTTTGATATGCATGAAACAATATACAACGTGCCAAAAGTGTAGATTGTGAATAAAAAATGGGTGAAACATATGCGCGATTAATATTTAATAGAATTTTAATTATATATATTGTTGACCTTGGTGCCAAGAATATGTCTTATGCAAGAGATACTATATGTTGCATTCTCACGACCTTTACTATATGGCCTTGAATTATCATAAAGCATTGTAACTTGTTATCTGATCTAACAGTGTTTTTATATTGTGTTTGGTGTCATGAATATGTGACATCAAAGTTGTAATGTATGAGGCTATCTAGTTAATTCTTAACTATTTTATATCGAGATAAAATTACTTATGTGGTAACTTCTTACATGGATGGTAAGAGAAATATTGAATTGGTATTTCTTAACTAGTGACAGAAAAAAAAAAAAAAGCTTCAACTTAAATATCATTAATTGCGTCCAACTGAATATATATGCTTCATTATTAGAAACGAATGTGAATATATTTTGATAAATGTAAAGATCGTAGCTATGGAAGTGGTTGTAGTACATAACATATAATGAAATTCATGATAAAGACATGATGGGCCACAAGAGGTGGTAAGATATGGTAAAAAGATACTAGAGTTAGAAGATTAAAAGTAAAGGTGTTACAGAAAATATATGAACATGAGCATTATCTTGTTTGATTATGAACATAAGAGAAAATATAAGCCGAAATTATGGTGAATTTTGCAATATTGTTGTTAAGGTTGTGAGTGAATAAGGAGTTTTAATTAACTCGGATTATTACATTGAGTTTGACTTATATATCATGCTATTTTATTTGCTTATAAAACTGATTAAGAGCATATATTGTTACCAAATAGAGCAACTTCACTCGAACATGTTTTCTTCTTTAATAATGATTTAGGCTAATGTGCATATTATATTTAAAGCCTTAAAAATGCTTTGTATTAAATTATGTGAAAGCCATAAAAGTGCTTATATAATTTGATTGGAGAAACAAAAGTATAAATGCAACGATGTATTAGTTTCTCCATACTTTTAGATATTAATAGAGTGCACTTGAAGCACATGTGGTCATAAACCATGGTTTATGAGCCAAGATTATTTTATTGAGCGGCATGATCGGTTGGACCATCCAAGGTCAATGATGATGCGAATGTATAGAAGAACCATGAGTTTCTTTAAAGATAAATTTGATTGTTCTCAGTGGAAGTTGTATCACCACCAAATTCTATTAAGGACTTCATTCTATAAAGTTTTGAAAATAATATAAAGGGGATGTATGTAAGCCTATACATCCGCCATGTGGATCATTTTGAGTTTTAAAATCGATGCATCGTCAAAATGATCATCAAAAACGCAACTAAAGGTTAGCGTGATTAATGGCTCATCTTATAAAATGTGAGCATGGTCTTCCAAATTGTAACTTTGGAAATGGTGGTGAATATTTTCAAGTATTGGGCGATTATTGAAATAAGTGTTGAACATAAAAGTAGCCCATGTTCATACGCGAATTGTTTTTGTTGAAACGTTTATAAAACGTCTTCAGTTGATTGCAAAGCCAATAATAATTATGAGAACAAAAGTATTAGTTTATGGGGCATGTTATAAAATATGTATTCGCATCTTGCCAATAATTTTTAATGAATCCTCCCCATTATAATGATTTTTGGTCACAAACTATATTTCCCAAGTGAGATTTTATAATTGTGTGACATTTCTTATAGTAAATCCACCACAACGCACAACAATGGGATATTGAAATGGATAATTCATTCAGGGGGAGAGAATGAGCAGCGAGGGATATGGAATGAATTATGATGTAAAAATATTGATCCTCACACTAATAAATATGAACTTGAATTTCAAGGGACAATTTACATTCCTGATCTAGTAGTAGCCAGACAAGTTTTGTGACATAAATAAAGTGATTAGATCATACATACGCTGCTAATGCTCCAATTAACATGTGTGTCCCAACATTAAAACCAATGATTAGTAGTGAGTCTATGGCATGACTGCATCATGATAGACTAATCGATTCCAAGTAAAAGTCCTCGAATGAATAAATAAAATGGAGCAATAAAATCAAGATGGTCGAATCGAGGTAATAAAGACCCCATAATAGTCTCTTAAAAAGAAACTAGACATGAAGGTTATTGAAAAAACCCCGGGTGGGTGAAAAACTATGAGATCTCAATAGATGATATATAATGTCTAGTAAAGTGTGGAATCGAAAGTAATGAATCGACGTTGATAGTACTATTATATATGATAATGGGCATGGTAATGATTATGTATTTAAATAAGATAGCGCTATAATCATGGTGAGGATCATGGAAGCATACATGCAGGAAGTGCAGATGTATAAATGAATGGCCAAAAGAAGTAAAGACGCAAAGAGCTAATGAAAGATTAAAGTCTCTTATGACGAGACATGGTTACTGGGACTTGAAGTCCGTACATATGAATTATTGGATATGCATTGGTCTTTATGAGAAAATGAAATGAAATTATGCATAAGGTACAAGTGATGGCACACGTATATTTTCTCAAAGACTTCTGAATGATCATGGAGATACGTGTTTACATGTGGTAATATTGTATAAGTCTGGCAATATAAGAAATAAGTATGCGTCTAATATAATAATACAAGAGCTCGTTTGATATTGAGATTTTAGGATATAAAATGCATGAAGCATGCTAGTGATTTTTAATGCTTAAAGCATATAAGAAAAGTTCTCGAGAACACTACTTGAGATACGCCTACTATTATCTATCTTTTATTTATGTTGCATTCGAGTCATATTAGGAAAGAGTTATGTGAGTCATTATCTAGGAAAGTTATCTTTTTATTTTCGGAGTTTATCTTGTATCGACTTGTGATACAAGTTATGGTATATTCGGTATAAATACCGAATCATTCATCAATGAATAATATAGTTATGTCAAACAAATAATCCTATTCTCTTCTTTAATATTCTTAAGGAGCTCGCGCCCTCTTGAAGTGGTGCCATATCCCGATACAACCTTAACGGGTCGTATCAATTGTTGCTTTCATTGAGAGCTCTTGAGAGGGCTTACGATTAGGGTTCCACAAAAAAAAAGTTACTGTTCATCGGCACTATTCATCGCACTGTTCATCGGAGGTACTGTTCACCCGAGTACTGTTCATCTACTGTTCATCTGGTATTATTCATCGGGAATTTTGTTTTGAGTTATTAATCGCTTGAGTATTATTCATGGCATCAGGCGGCAACGATCAGGACGCGGAATACGCACTCTCTAAGCTCTTGCAAATGGGTACGGTGGCCGAATATGAGAGTGAGTTTGTGGTACTTGCAAATCGAGTAACGGGGATCTCTGAATCTTTACTTACATCGTTTTATATATCCGGACTTAAACTGACGTTACAAAAAGAACTGTTGANTCGGCACTATTAATCGCACTGTTCATCGGAGGTACTGTTCACTCGAGTACTGTTCATCTACTGTTCATCTGGTATTATTCATCGGGAATTTTGTTTTGAGTTATTAATCACTTGAGTATTATTCATGGCATCAGGCGGCAACGATCAGGACGCGGAATACGCACTCTCTAAGCTCTTGCAAATGGGTACGGTGGCCGAATATGAGAGTGAGTTTGTGGTACTTGCAAATCGAGTAACGGGGATCTCTGAATCTTTACTTACATCGTTTTATATATCCGGACTTAAACTGACGTTACAAATAGAACTGTTGAGGGCAAGGCCTACAACTTTAGGAAAAGCCTTTTCCTTAGCCCATATAGTCGAGGCTCGTTTTGAGGCAATTGCAGAGAAGGAGAAAGAGCATATAATTGAAAAGAAATTAGATATCATTCCATCATTACAAAGTGATTTTGGTTCACATGAGATTAAAGGGTCCTTAGATGTTGATGAAGATATTGGTGTTGATGAGGTTAGAAGCGCGATAGACGGTGTTTTTGATATTGGTGAGAGTTTGGTTGTTATTCTAAAGTGGGTACAGACCAGCACATCAAGGACATTGCTATTATTGGTAACTTTTGAAAACATGGATGTTGCCATGAGAATGGAGGCTAAAATTCAAAGAAGAACGTGGGATCCTGGAATCAAGATTTATTTTAGACAACACCTTGAGGGCAAGGTGATTTTTGAAGGAGTGGGGAGTGATACGCCCGTGTTGGATAACTATCGTAGTTTATTTATTATGTTTATTAGGATAAGTATTGAGTCATTGTTTAGGATATGTCTTGAGTCATGTTAGGATAAGTCTTATGTTTGTGAGAGTTATCTCATAAACTAGTATTTAAGGTGTCATAATGTTATAAATGAATCAATCAAATCAAAGTTAAAGATAAACAAATCTCTAGTTTTCTCTCTATTTTCTGACGGAGCCAGCACACGCTTGAAGTGGTGCCCTATCCCGATACAACCCCTAACCGGGTCGTATCAACTTGATTGTATTGAATTAATCATGTTTTTGGCATGTTTTATAATCTCATTAGTGTATAGCATTGTGACAAATAAAGAGTTATGTTTGCCTATGAAACTTTATAAAGAGATCTTGATTTGAATGTGGGTTAAGTTTCATACAGTTTGATTTTACGAATATAAAGGCAAGTGAATGTATAAAAATTGAATTTGAAACAAAAGACACATTTTGTCTTAGCTTACGAATTGAACATCAGAAAGATGAAATATGTGTGCATCAACTAAAGAAAGATGCTAACTATCTTTATATGGATAAATGACACTCATGTTTATGAGGTTACATGATGTTGAAAATACCCCCTTGACTTATAAAGATGATGATCACAATATTGATTTACATGTGCCATACTAAAATCTATNAGATTAAGTGATGTGATCATCAGGGGGGAGAAGATACGCGTTGCACTCTTTTTCCCTTGACCATGGTTTTGTCCCCACAGGGTTTTCCGGCAAGGTTTTTAATGAGGCAACATCCCCAAGCGTATAAAGGAGTTATGTACTCTTTTTCCTTCACTAGAATTTTGTCCCACCGGGTTTTATCTAGTAAGGTTTTAACGAGGCATAATCCTCAAATGGAGTAAAACAAATATTTCGGTATCTTCAAGGTACAAAGGATATGGGTTTATATTTCACTAACCCATCAAATGCAAGTCTAGTTGGTTTTGCAGATGCAGGATATACGTCTGACCCTCAAAATGGTTGATCTCAAACTGTATATGTATTTACAAGTGGAGGAACTACAATTTCATGGCGTTCAGTTAAGCAGACGATCTCATCGACTTCATCCAACCATGCAGAAATTCTAGCGATATATGAAGCAAGTCGAAAAATGTGTTTGGCTTAGAAGTGTGATACAACACATACGTAGATTGTGGTAATTCTTTAGAGAAGGAGGCACCAACAGTTTTGCATGAAGATGATGCAACTTGTATTGCTCAACTTAAGGAAGGTTATATCAAGGGCGATAGGATAAAACATATTTTACCGAAACTCTTCTTCACTCATGACTTACAAAAGAATGTTGATATTATTGTTCAACAAGTTCATTCAAGTGATAATTTAGCGGATCTAATTACCAAGACGCTTCTACCTCAACATTTAGGACATTGAACCACAACATTGGAATGCACCTACTCGAAGAGCTCAAGTGATGTAGTCATTAGAGGGAGATAATATGCGCTGCACTCTTTTTCCCTTAGTCATGGTTTTGTCCCACTGGGTTTTCCTGACAAGGTTTTTAATGAGGCAACATTTTCTAAGCGTATTAACAATATGGACATCCAAGAGGGAGTGTTATGAATAATTATATGTGGATGTCCATATAGCTCATAATAGGCCCACGACCCATGTTAGCTATTAGGGTTTTGACCTAATGTTTGTCTATATATAATCTTTGTAAATCTCCTTGTTAATGATCAATTGAAGATTACTTTCATTCCCTCTATTCTTGTTCACAACACCCTCCTCTTTTTTTCTTGTTTATATCGCCTCTTCTTTTTATTTTTCCCTCTCTGGTCTTCGACTCCAACAGCCAACACCATCAAAATCCATCATCAAACTTCTTACAATCACTCAAAATCACTCCCAAATCATTCCAATATTTAAACCCCATCATCCTTTGCAATAAGAATCATCATGAAAAAGGGTTTTTATCTAGGTTATTGATTTTTGAAAATTTTGATTCAAGTGTTTTGAAATAATTAAAGGTAATTGGTGATACAAGGGTTCAATTCTAGTTCTTTTTAACAAGATTTGGTGAAGTAAAAATCAAATTCAGGCTTTTGTTTTGTGTTGAGTGGTCACGGCAGCAAGAACAACCCAATTAGGGTTCTTGCTTGATCTTTTGTCTCCAATTATTGTGTTGTAAGTGATACCTCTAAACTCCTCTTTAATTATTTTCTCTTAACTTCAATGCATATGTATAAGGTTGGATTAATAGTTGGGATGATTAGTGAATGGGATTAGGCTAGTTAGAGGTTATGGTTATGTTGTATATTGCGAAAATTGAAGTTTGAAGGGGTTTAAAGCTACCCATTTTAGACCAGAAAGTTGAGGCTTGTTTCGCCTAGGTTGAAATTTTTGAAACTGATTTTTGTATTTTTAATATGATAGAGGATGATAATATGAATGTTTTGATATAAAATTCGGCTTCTAACTCTTAATAACGAACGTTTGGCGGTCATTTGAAATTTAGAAAAATTATAAAATTCCAAACAGCACTTGTATAAAATTTAGTTGCTGTCAGATCTGAATAAGGGCATTTTCGTCATTTTCTGGCCCGTTTCGGCCTACGGCCGAAACACGAAAGTTGTCCGAAACAACGTTTTTAGTCTACCGCGTGGAATTGGGG
Source organism: Artemisia annua (assembly GCA_014162995.1). NCBI lineage: Eukaryota > Viridiplantae > Streptophyta > Magnoliopsida > Asterales > Asteraceae > Artemisia > Artemisia annua. The sequence continues at coordinate 52,318 of LBNU01024149.1, forward strand.
TGTGAAAGTGCGAAAATGAGGGTGTTTTTGATTAAAAAGCAGTTCTACATTTTTCTTTTAAAATGACAGCACTTGTTTTTGAGCCTTTTCTGGTCCGAATCGGCCTTCCGTTAAAACACGAAAGTTGTTCGGAATGTCGTTTTGCATTAAATCTCTTTTGGGTCCGAGTCTTGAAAATGTAGCCTAGCGGGTCAAAACTGAAAGTCAAACATCTGAAATATTATTATAAGTCAACTATCAGCAGCAACTTGCAGGGGGCATTTTGGTCATTTTGCGTTGAGATTCAGGTCTCGGCTATAACTAAAAAGTTTTCCGGAATGTCGTTTTACACAAAATCTCTTTTGAGTTCGAAACGTGAAAATGTCATCTAGCGGGTCGTTTCGGACGGGTCAGATTTGGAGAATATATTACAAAAGTCAATTTCGGCAAAACTCTTCTAATAGCCTAGTAACGTTATAAAATTGTTTTAGAGTAGAACTTAATAAATAAGACTAAATATTTTACGACTAATAAATTAGTCGTTGGCTTTGTTTTTGTTTAAAAGTCTTAATCGTGGTAACGAGTCAAAATGGGAATTTTTACTAAAAGTTACATATTAGGCGGAATGAATTAAGACGAAGTATAATTGTTATGCGAAACACTTTATGAGTCTGATTAAGAGAGTTTAGATGTGTACATGGATTCTAAGGAATAAGATTATACATATCGACTAATTGTATACATTTTATATGTGTATGCAACTTATGCATTTTCTTTATCGCTTCTATTTTCTTAATCTCAAGACACCTTTATCCCACAAACCATTTTATCATTCAACATTGTTTCAAATCATTATTCACGATAATTCAAGTTTAAATTATCAACATCTCAGACTTCCATATTATTCAGGTTGCCTTTTGGAGCCATTCCCACTATAACTATTGACATTACTTTATCCTATCTACCGTATCATCCAGGTGAGTTCATAGCCTCGCTTTTACTTATTTAAACGTTTTATAAACCTCGCGAGGGGGATACATGCTAGTTTTACAAACTGAATACAAGTAGTTTTTTGTATGCTTGACCCGATTACATGATTATAGTCAATTGAGTATTTCTTGCCAATTAAGTCCCCATCATGAACCGTTAATTTCATTGGAAACGCTAGTATTATGAATATGCATATTGGGCATTGACCAGCATGGCCGAATGAGTAGTGCTCATCTTTCAACGGTCACATAATATTGAGAGATATGTGGTAAATGACAAATATTACCCTACCGGGGCAATTATTAAATCTAGGTTAAGGTTCGGTTTCATGAGCTCAATGCTATAAATCTTATTTCCCGACTTTGTATTTGTTACATGTCAACTTAATTATGGGCGTATAACAACGTAGCCCATCGTATTTTAAATGGAATTATCTTGTATTTAAATGATTACTTATCAAACTCTATGAATTCACTCAACTTTATGTTGACTTTTTAGCATGTATTTTCTCAGGTATTATTTGCTAGCTGAGCACTGGAAGCAATCGAAGTCGCGTGGATATCAAAACCTTAAAGACTTGTTTCTACACATTCGATAACTTTTTATCATTTTCTTTAAATATGCAAATGGGTCATGTTTGAACTATTGTAACTTAACTTTTAAATAGAAATTGTTGGGACCTTTGTACTCTAATTTATCAAATCGAATGTGACATTTTATTAAACGTCTCTTTTGAGGTCGTTTTATGTAACTTGTGTGTATGAACTATGAAGTGACACCCAAATTGGTATTCCGCTGCATTGTAAATTTTGGGGGTGTGACAGACTTGACCACTGAACATAGTTACCGGGTGTGAGCATTGGTGGTGTGTCAAGTGAACCTGCTTTATGTCTTGATTGTTGAGTAGTGATGACTTCACACATTTGGTCAAACCAATGAGTTTGTTTCGACGGTGGTGTGATTTGTTGCATTGGAAAAGGTGGAGGTTGAGGTAGTTGTTGATGTTGATGCATCATGACATGTTGTTGAGAGATCGTTTGATGATATAGATATGATTGTGTAGGTTGTTGTTGTTGATATTGTTGTTGTTGTTGACGAAACATTTGTGTTTGATGATAGGGTTGCTGATGATGAAAGTTGTAATACGGTGGTTGAGACATGATGAAAGACTTGTGTGAAAAATGGATCTTGTAGAAGGTATAAGTTTTATGCCAATTCTCGAAAAACTTTCCCAAGTGTGTTCTCGAAACTTTGTAGGTTGAATATCTCGAAAAACAGTCAAAGTCCAAAGATCTCGAAAGTTCTGTGTGATCTCGAAAAGAAATCCAAGTTCTCGAAAGTTATTAAAGTTCTCGAAAAATTAGGTTTTCGAAAAATTGCATGTTATCGAGATCTTAGAGAGATTAGGGAGATCAGCAAAGTTCTCGAAAGAGTATGAAAGGATTTCGAAAATTACCAAAGATTTCGAAAACAGAATATGATTTCGAAAAATTTGTAAAGTTCTCGAAAGTTTCACTATTTCGAAAAAATTGTACCAAAATTTTCGAGATTATACAAGCTCGAAAATATCCAACGAGTCGAAGTGTTTTCTTTCTTATACAAGAGAGAAAAGCACTGAGTAAGCAACGGAAACACCTTTGGAGCAAATCTATGGGTTCTCGAAAATTTGGGGTTTAAAGTTCTCGAAAATAGGGCAGTTTTTGTTTTTGTAAAAAGCAAGCCAAAATCACGTTTTTAATCCAAGATTCTTGTACAACTAACCTTAAAATGATGAAATCTTAAAGAAAGTTGCAAACTTAAACCACTTTTCAAAAAATTTAAAGTTTTCGAAAACTAGTACAAGTTTTGAATATGTTATTTTTTGAAAATTTTTTGAGACTTTGTTGGTTGTTTGAGTTTGTAGCACAAGTTTGAAGACAAAGATGTGATAAAAACATGAAACAAACAAGAAAGTAGCAAAGTTTTTGCAAAACTAACGAGTAAAAACAAAGATTTTGGTTCGAATAATACAAAAACAAAAAAAGATACACCTTCTTCTAGCGATTGATACCACTTGTTAGTTCACCATATTGTAAATACAAGTATTGATTATGATAGAGATGAGATGAGAAATAGAGTTTGGTTGATTATAACAAATGAGAAAGATAAAGTGCAAGAGTTTCCTTTAGATATTGAAATAACCAATAAGATAAATGAAATACATGAAGTCCTATTTATAGGTGAGGACTAGGGCAACATTCCCTTTCCTCCCTATCATGTCTAGACGTGGGCTTTGTGGCCCATTGGACATTTAGTGGACTCCAAACGTTACATAAATAAACTAGATATAGTAGCAACCTATTACATGTACTGAAATAACCGAGACTTGATAATTGTTGATAAACTTAGATCCTAACAGTTAATAAGACTTAAAAGGGGTTAGGAAAATTAAAAGATTATTGTAACATGTTCTGTTTCTTTTTCCAATCTTAAGGCTTACGCGGTCATTATTATGACTTCTGTGGTTCACTTGGTACCAAGTTCGAAAACCTTGTGGGAGTATTAGATTCTCCAATTAGGGAAGACTCATTCTTGAGTTTTAGAGCATTACTTGTTTTACTGCTTTCCATTAGAGTCTGTCTTCACCTCTACCCCTTATTCTATCTGTTTTTTTAATTGCTTATATGTTTTATTCCTTGTGACTTGTTTTACATATTTGCTAATGATTTTGGAAATAAAAACAGACTAATTACTTATATCGAAACTTGCTTTTAATTAAATCGTGGGTTCCATCAAGCTATTGAGGGTGTGGATCATTACTCGAAGCTACCAGGATATAGCTTGCTGGATATCGTGAGATTTAATTATTGTCTGTTAATATACACACTTAATTCCTTTTGACCATTTATGTGTTATGTGTAAAACTTGTTTTTGTTTACACTTAAACGAACTATAAACTATTGAAATCTGATTTAATTAATCGCGGGTTCCATCAAGCTATTGAGGGTGTGGATCATTACTCAAAGCTACCAGGATGTAGCTTGCTGGATATCGTGTGATTTAATAAACTTTAACTATAAGATACCTAAAGTTTTGTGCATTTATTAATGATCTTTGATTATAACTAATTTCTTAGTTAAATCAATCCAAGATCTAGGGTTTGAGTGGCCTTTAATCTTTTCCCGCCCCACTACATGTTTAGGCATATGTGGGAATTATTGGAAGAACTTGGGTCTTTTGACTCTTGCAGAGTACAATATAGGGTTTGATCACTCTTTAATTTTTTTCTCGTGACAAAAGTACACCTAATAAGTTGAAAAATTGTTTTTATGCAAACTTGTGATACGAAGATGTGTGCATGCTTCTTCGTACACTTTTTGATACACGTTTTTTTTCAAAAATTATGTGATACCCTATTTGAAATTTAAGTTTTTGCCATCCAAGTATGAGAACACTTGCACTTTGTAGAACACTAGATAACATCACAAACACGCTCATACTTGTGGTTATGGCTCGTTGCATATAAGAAAGAAAAGAAAGAAATGTAGAGAGAGAAAGTTAGAGAGAGAAAGAGGTGAAGCCTTGAGAGAAAACCAAAAAAAGAAAATGAGATTATGAGAAGGCTTACCCTCTCCAAGGATGGAGAGGGTATTTATATGTACATGGGTTTTGCCTCTTGGGCGTTCCACTTGGGCTGCGGATCAGGTATACAGTGGGTAAAGACCCATCCTTATTCCGCGAACTAATCTACTTCTAAACTACGTTTAACTAACTATTGTAACTACTACGAGCTAAACAATGCTTAATCATATCTGGGGTGACCGAATCTTTCTTATACAAAAAACGTATTCCTAACAATCTCCCCCTAAGGGAGGTCACCCCTGGAAATATTCCCTGGAAATATTCTTGAATTCTTGCATTGAGATCTTTGTAGATTCTTTCGTAGCTCGTAGTTGTTGATTCTTCATTGATAGACGACTCAAGATGACTTCCTTGATGTATATGAAGATCTTTTGACTTTGCTCTTCGCTCTTCATCCATATAATTAGCTACAAGTCATCTTTGAGTGTATGTGTCTCTTTGTGATGTTGTGATTGTCTTTGTGATGTCATGCTTACACTTTTCTGGATCATGATCTTCTGCATCAGAGTTGTGGAAGCATAGTCGAAGCCCATTCCTTGATCATGATATCTTGAGTTATGATGTTGAAGTGTAAGCATGAGATGATGAATCTGCATCTTTTCAGCAATCGGCATCAATCGTCAACTTCTTCGTCTTTGGTGTGCTTACGCCTTTCCAACATGCCCATACATCTTTGTTGAGTAGATCTTCCCGGTTGAACAGTTCTGACATCTCCTTTTAGATGTTGGTATGAGCATGTGGAACTAGAGTGATGGTGGTGAACATGGTAAGTTTGGTATGTTGAGCTACATAAAACTTGGTTAGTAATAAACATACCGGCACTTACAAGTTCGGACTTCGAGATTGTCAATAGCATAGTGTGAAGACTTTCTCTAATCCTTACCAAGGTCGTTCCTAATCGGATGCTCCCGAAAGGGCTTTCACTGACATACCAAAGTACACCAACGATTAGGTGAGTCGCTGGAGATCACCCTACGACTGTAGACCTTTTGGAACACCACCGTACACACTAAGCGTAACCCACAAGTGATTACCGAAGTGACCTACTGTCAGGGCTGTTTGATGTTGACCCTGGCTACCATTTAGAAATTCTGGGAAGGAGGCACCAACAGTTTTGCATGAAGATAATGTAGCGTGCATAGCTTAATTCAAGGAATGTTACATCAAAGGCGTCAAGACAAAACATATTTTGCCAAAGTTCTTTTCCAATCATGACTTACAAAAGAATGGTGATATTATTGTTCAACAAGTTCATTCAAGTGACAATTTGGCGGATCTAACTACCAAGGCGCTTCTACCTCAACATTTAGGACATTGAACCACAACATTGGAATGCACTTACTCGAAGAGCTCAAGTGATGTAGTCATCAGAGGGAGATAATACGCGCTGCACTCTTTTTCCTTTAGTCATGGTTTTGTCCCACTGGGTTTTCCTGACAAGGTTTTTAATGAGGCATCATTTTCTAAGCGTATTAACAATATGGACATCCAAGAGGGAGTGTTATGAATATTTATATGTGGATGTCCATATAGTCCATAATAGGCCCACGACCCATGTTAGCTATTAGGGTTTTTGCCATAATGTTTGTCTATATATACTCTTTGTAAATCTCATATTTAATGATGAAGAAGAATATTAATCCCTCAATTCTTGTTCACAACATTGTTCTTAATTTAGGACAACATTTGTATAAAATATTCATGTAATTTTATGTATGTTTATGATATATAATAATTTGTAGATTTGCATAATATTATAAAGACTATCGGTTCGATCTTGCGATCTCGATCTTGCAAAAACGAAAACTAAGAAAACTTACTTTTATACTTTCCCTAAGTTTTACTGTACTTAGAAAACATGTGACATGGGGGTAAATTTTACTCTTCTATCCAAACAAACAAAGGTTATAACCAAAACCAACATTCCAAACCCTAGCTTTCATTCATCATCACAAAATCAAATCCTTGAACCAAAACCAATCAATCTCCGATGTCAACATCCGGAGGACAAACCCAATTCCGGTACACACAAACACCATCAAAGGTTATACACCTTCGTAATCTCCCTTGGGAGTGTACTGAAGAGGAGCTTGTCGAAGTTTGCAAACCTTTTGGGAACATTGTTAATACTAAGTGCAACGTTGGCGCTAATCGTAACCAAGCTTTCGTCGAATTCGTATGTCTTTTTATCTCATTTTTTTATTTATTTATTGTGGTTATATGATTTTTTTTATGTGAATTTTGTAAGTTTAGTCGAATGCGGTGTTAGTTGGATAATGGATCGCAATGTCGTATGTGTAGTAGCTAGAAAGATTAAATTAGTATACTTGTGAGTTGTGACGGTGAGTAGAATACCGGGTAACGGAAATTTGAAGGTACTAGGAATGTAGCTAAGGTCGTTGTGGCTATAGGCATCGAGCAGTGTAAACTAATTAGGCTTTGGATTTTGGTAGAAGTATACTCATGATATTTATTACGTAATTAACAATGGCCCGGTTTTAAGTTTAACCCTCTATGACCCCACTTCAATTTTCGAAGTTGAAAAAATAGAGTACCTTTTGACATGATAAGCCCGCAAAGTATGGAAAGTGAGTCAAGTACCAATGGATGCTTTTCTTTATTAAAACCTTATCAGGTATTTCGGCTTTTTTTTAAATGTCATTTAGAGTGAAATTTAGTGGTTTGAAACGTACTTATCGGACATCACTTCTCCGGTTCTCACTAATAACAGAAAAATCAGATCACGGAGTAGTAGAGTTAATGTTATGCGTGCCTTCTTCTAGAATCTGACGAAAAGCTGTCTGATCTTAGTTCTATTGATATCAAGAAGCCTTCGACGGTAAAGCATTTAAATCCACAACCGATTGTTGATGAATGCATTTATTCCTTTATAGCCTTAATAGTACTAGAGGTATTTACAGTTTCTGAGTTGATGAAATGATGAGTTTATGATCGCCATCAGCCTGGTTTTCAAGGGTTCACACCTTTATGATCAACATGCTTATCTGACATGGGCGCTCAAAGGGGTCGAACCCATGACTGGTTGATGTGATTGTTTAATCTGGACATCCACTGTGTCAGCAGTATTCACCCATACGCGGTCTCGATTTTATCATTAATAGTATTAATTGATTTGACTCGCTTGCTGATTTTAATTTTCTACTATTGGCATGTAATAACTCCTTCAGAGTTCAGATTGTTACTGCGTACTTTTACACATTAATTTTTAATCACAACCGTTTTTGCTTCAAACTTTTTTACTCGTTTCTATTTTTACTCCAGCAAGTCGATCTCATAGATTCTGCTTCGTTCCCTCCCTTCGTAAGATCATCACTAAACACGGGAACCAAAAGCATTTTCTAGAATAGACTATTACAGATGAAAAACATCTTAGATTTTTCAGATTTTGAAGTGCCGGCATAGGAAAAAATCAGATACAAACAAAGCTATGCAAATGGATTTGTGCGTGTATGCACATACTTGCAAGATGTTCAGGAGTTAAATTGCAAAATTTGTCTCTCGACCAGGGCATGTATTCTTTGAAGCTTTCGTAGTTTGAGATATCATTTAGTTTTGGTATGCATTTGGGTATTATACAAGCATAATGATTCATTTATAGTTTGAGTTGTTTACCTAGGAAAGTAAACTACAAATAATTTTGATTCAAGCCTTAATGTCGGTTGATATTATAGCCGAGCAACCTTTTCTTAAGAACACCATGAATGATTGCTGAGTCTTGAATTAACAGGTGTAGTGTAGGACGCACAGTTAGAGCTTTATATGACATCTGATTATTGTTTTCTCGAACTAGTGTCGGTATGGAATGAATGGTGCAAAGGCAGAAAGTAGTGTGTTCTGAAGTTTGCTGAAAACATATTATTTCTATCATATGCTAGGGGAAGTGAGAGTTGGATATAAGAAGCACCGTTCTTTAAGAAGAACTAGGAACCTATGTGTGAAATGGATTTTCCTCCTTAAAAACAAGCTCTCTAGCAGTTTACGGTTATCATTTTTGTGAGGACAGCCACAATAAGGCTTCTTAATTTAAACTTACTAAGCCAAAAATGCAACTTTAAATTCTAGATGTCATATTTGGTAACGTGTTTCTTCTTTTGTATTTTGCAGGTTGACCAAAATCAAGCAATCAACATGGTTACATATTATGCTTCATCCTCTGAGCCAGCACAGGTTCGTGGCAAAAGTGTGTACATACAATACTCCAACAGACATGAAATTGTTAACAACAAGGGCCCAGGAGATGTTCCAGGAAATGTCTTACTTGTGACCATGGAGGGTGTAGAAGCTGGTGATGTGAGCATTGATGTTATTCATTTGGTAAGTGTTTGGGGTCAATATTTTTGAGACATCCCTCAAAGAACTTGTGAATTTTTATTTCAGGTCGTACAATTTGGTTATCTTTCACTCATGATAGAAATAGTAATCCATGTGTCGATTTTGTTAAAAAAAAATCTAAAAGTTTATGCAGGGATTTGTCAACTAATTTGTTATTCATAAAGTAATATGTCAGGAAATTTTTGTTATCCTGTATGATCATGTATTCATGTGTCTGGCGGACCGTATGCGTTGGGGATAATGGGATGGATTGTCTAAGATTTATTTTAGTGTTAATTTGGTTGTTTTAAGTCTTGGTGACGGGCTTACTAGCATGCGATACTCAATAGTCAATACCATTGAAGCTTTGAAAATATTTAAACAGTTACTTTCATTGTAGTTTTTTCTGGCTTTTAAACAGTTACTTTCATTGTAGTTTTTTCTGGCTGCGTAGTACTTTATGTTTATTTATTTCATTTTCTTGGTTTACATGTGAGTTAATTGTATACATCACAATACTTATTGTGGATTGTGAACTTTCCGATTTAGTATTTACCCTAGAAGAACTTGAATAAGAAAAATATTTTGTATTTATGAGTAGGAGTGGCTTTAATATCTATAGATTTGATTTAAATTGGTAGGATTTTTTTTCGTGATGGTTCTTATATGAATTCTTTTGTTGGAGACAGTCTGGATATGTTGTCATGTGCGTGATACTCCTGTCTAAGGTTATCTTCACGCTTACGTATACAGGTGTCATTCTGCACTTATTACTGACTGTTGAGTTTTTTGTGCCAATATAATGGTTGCCCCTATGAGTTAGAATACTTCATCATCTATAAATCATTGTATGTCATTGTGTTATACTAGATTCATTCTCATTGCAGGTGTTCTCAGCTTTTGGATTTGTGCACAAGATTGCCACATTTGAGAAGACCGCCGGATTTCAGGTATATGTTGATGATCTGTTATAATATACAGTTATATGTTTAAATACACGTCTCTTTTTTGGTGACTTAATAGTTAAGGCCTATGTGGTAGGCCTTGATCCAGTTTACTGATGCGGAGACTGCTTTGTCAGCAAGAGAAGCGTTGGATGGAAGAAGTATCCCGAGGCATGTTTCAACTATGTGGTTACTCATTGTTTTTTTTATATAAAAATCCACGTTTAAATTTTGCCGTAGTAGATTTCTTTTTTCTGCTGATTGTTTTAATAAACGTTTTTTTTATATAAAAATCCACGTTTAAATTTTATATAAAAATCCACGTTTAAATTTTGCCGTAGTAGATTTCTTTTTTCTGCTGATTGTTTTAATAAACGTTTTTTTGTTGGTGGTATCGACTTTAACTCTTTATACGTTATTTTAGCTACTTGCTTCCTGGCCATGTTGGTTCATGCAATTTGCGCATTACATATTCCGCTCACACAGATCTGAACATCAAATTCCAGTCTCATCGCAGCAGGTTTGCCAATTTCCTCTCTGATCTTACTATTATTCGGGTGGTCATGTAGTAGGCGTTCATATTATTATGCTTGTTTTGTGTGCTCTTGAGTCTGCGACTGAGAGTTTGCTAATGGATGTATGTGATTTTTGTTCTTTAGGGTTAGTGAAGCCTGGCAGCCTAAATACAGAATGTGTTTTCATTGCTGCATAGTAAACTCCCTCATCTTATATATGCCTTAATGCATTTCTGTGATTTCACACAAGTTGATGTATATAATTTGTCAGGCCTTGGTAAATTGCTGATTCTCGACCAGTGTAATTTTATTTGTGCTTTTTACAAGATAAGTTACATTCTTTTAAACACTTGATTATTAGATGGTTTTGAGGATAACTAAACAATTGATCTAATCTTTAATGATCATCTTTTTGTTCCCTTCCTAGATTTGGGAATATCCAGGTTTTGCTTAGTCCGTGAAGAGTCTTGAGATTACTTTTTCTTCCACACTCTTACTAAAATACGAACTCATAATTTTGCATAAATACGACATTCTTTGGTGTAGTTAAACCCAGTAAGGAGCCTTACAGCCTTACATTCTAAACCATTTGAAGTTGACTTAAATTGATCTTGTCAGAATTTTTTCTATGATTTCTTAAGGGTTAGCTAATTTGTTAATTTGTGATCCATGTCTCAGCATTTCTTTACCTTACTTGAGACTGTATGCTGACGTAGTTCTTTGGTAACTATACATGGTTGAAATTTTTTTATAAATTTCATAATAGAAGTTTCTTACGTGTTGCTCTTTAAAAACAAACAAATCTGATAAGAACAGAATATGATCTGAAGTGTTAATAAACTCCATAACAGAAGTTTCTTCCTTTTTTACTCCCAAGTCGTACGGATTCTGAGTCAAGTTGACTCAGAACGAGTTGTTTACTAAATCATGAGTTGGGCTCCGCCTCAGGGGTGTACACTAGCTACACTACGAGCGACACTTTGTAGGTATAGTTTGCTTTGACTTGTAAGAATCACGAGTCAGACTTGAACTTAAAAACTATGATAGCTAGGTATTTCTAGTGCAACTCATTCTGAGTTTTTCTAGCTGTTTCCAAACTAATGATACTCATTGAGTGGAATTGAGTATATCAGGTGTCTTAAGCTGCCTTCACAAGGCTTATAGACAATTGGTACAGTTGTAGTGTATAAAGTTTAACATATACGTTTTGTGTAAATAGAAATCCCTCTCATAATTAGTTTGGCACATCTTTTAATAGTTAAGAGTACTGTTCCTCATGTAGTGTTGTTTACTTTCTACTTGCTTACATAGTTACATATATATCTGAAATCTTATTTTTTCATCATGCAGAGACTACACAAACCCATATCTTCCAGTAAATTCTACTGCAATTGAAGGATTTGCTCAGGTAGCATATATATCTGGATGTTAAATTGTTTAAATTGCATGCTTGGCATAAATTAACATCAGTATTTTTCCAGCCTGCTGTTGGCCCAGATGGGAATAAAATAGAGCCTGAGAGCAATGTCCTTCTTGCATCGATTGCGAATATGTTATATGCAGTCACAGTGGATGTTATCCATACGGTAATGAATCATAGATTTACTTGTCTTGTATGTGCCGTACAAGAGGCTATCATAGTATCATGGTGATCCTGTTCATCTTAACTATCAATTGTTTGTTTCCAGGTGTTCTCTACATTTGGTTCTGTTCAAAAGATTGCAATTTTCGAGAAGAATGGTGGGACCCAGGTTCTAGTACAATATCCTGGTAAATCTCGTATAATTTTTATCTTACTACCACTATTTTGTTCTTTAAGAAGAACTAGGAACTTATGTGTGAAATGGATTTTCCTCCTTAAAAACAAGCTCTCTAGCAGTTTACGGTTATCATTTTTGTGAGGACAGCCACAATAAGGCTTCTTAATTTAAACTTACTAAGCCAAAAATGCAACTTTAAATTCTAGATGTCATATTTGGTAACGTGTTTCTTCTTTTGTATTTTGTAGGTTGACCAAAATCAAGCAATCAACATGGTTACATATTATGCTTCATCCTCTGAGCCAGCACAGGTTCGTGGCAAAAGTGTGTACATACAATACTCCAACAGACATGAAATTGTTAACAACAAGGGCCCAGGAGATGTTCCAGGAAATGTCTTACTTGTGACCATGGAGGGTGTAGAAGCTGGTGATGTGAGCATTGATGTTATTCATTTGGTAAGTGTTTGGGGTCAATATTTTTGAGACATCCCTCAAAGAACTTGTGAATTTTTATTTCAGGTCGTACAATTTGGTTATTTTTCACTTATGATAGAAATAGTAATCCATGTGTCGATTTTGTTAAAAAAATCTAAAAGTTTATGCAGGGATTTGTCAACTAATTTGTTATTCATAAAGTAATATGTCAGGAAATTTTTGTTATCCTGTATGATCATGTATTCATGTGTCTGGGGGACCGTATGCGTTGGGGATAATGGGATGGATTGTCTAAGATTTATTTTAGTGTTAATTTGGTTGTTTTAAGTCTTGGTGACGGGCTTACTAGCATGCGATACTCCATAGTCAATACCATTGAAGCTTTGAAAATATTTAAACAGTTACTTTCATTGTAGTTTCTCTCGCTGCTTACTACTTTGTGTTTATTTATTTCATTTTCTTGGTTTACATATGAGTTAATTGTATGCATCACAATACTTATTCTGCATTGTGAACTTTCCGATATAGTATTTACCCTAGAAGAACTTGAATAAGAAAAATATCTTGTATTTATGAGTAGGAGTGGCTTTAATATCTACAGATTTGATTTAAATTGGTAGGATTTTTTTTCGTGATGGTTCTTATATGAATTCTTTTGTTGGAGACAGTCTGGATATGTTGTCATGTGCGTGATACTCCTGTCTAAGGTCTATCTTCACGCTTACGTATACAGGTGTCATTCTGCACTTATTACTGTCTGTTGAGTTTTTTGTGCCAATATAATGGTTGCCCCTATGAGTTAGAATAGTTCATCATCTATAAATCATTGTATGTCGTTGTGTTATACTAGATTCATTCTACATATTGCAGGTGTTCTCAGCTTTTGGATTTGTGCACAAGATTGCCACATTTGAGAAGACCGCCGGATTTCAGGTATATGTTGATTATATCTGTTATAATATACAGCTATATTTAAATACACGTCTCTTTTTTGGTGACTTAATAGTTAATGCCTGATGTGGTAGGCCTTGATCCAGTTTACTGATGCGGCGACTGCTTTGTCAGCAAGAGAAGCGTTGGATGGAAGAAGTATCCCGAGGCATGTTTCAACTATGTGGTTACTCATTGTTTTTTTATATAAAAATTCACGTTTAAATATTGTCGTAGTAGATTTCTTTTTTCTGCTGATTGTTTTAATAAAACGTTTTTTTGTTGGTGGTATCTGCTTTAACTCTTAATACGTTATTTTAGCTACTTGCTTCCTGGCCATGTTGGTTCATGCAATTTGCGCATTACATACTCCGCTCACACAGATCTGAATATCAAATTCCAGTCTCATCGCAGCAGGTTTGCCATTTTCCTTTCTGATCTTACTATTATTCGGGTGGTCATGTAGTAGGCGTTCATATTATTATGCTTGTTATGTGTGCTCTTGAGTTTGCGATTGAGAGTTTGCTAATGGATGTATGTGATTTTTGTTCTTTAGGGTTAGTGAAGCCTGGCAGCCTAAATACAGAATGTGTTTTCATTGCTGCATAGTAAACTCCCTCATCTTATGTATGCCTTAATGCATTTCTGTGATTTCACATAAGTTGATGTATATAATTTTTCAACAATGGCCTTGGTAAATTGCTGATTCTCGACCAGTGTAATTTTATTTGTGCTTTGTACAAGTTACATTCTTTTAAACACTTGATTGTCAGATGGTTTTGAGGATAACGAAACAATTGATCTAATCTTTAATGATCNTTCTTTTTTCTGCTGATTGTTTTAATAAAACGTTTTTTTGTTGGTGGTATCTGCTTTAACTCTTAATACGTTATTTTAGCTACTTGCTTCCTGGCCATGTTGGTTCATGCAATTTGCGCATTACATACTCCGCTCACACAGATCTGAATATCAAATTCCAGTCTCATCGCAGCAGGTTTGCCATTTTCCTTTCTGATCTTACTATTATTCGGGTGGTCATGTAGTAGGCGTTCATATTATTATGCTTGTTATGTGTGCTCTTGAGTTTGCGATTGAGAGTTTGCTAATGGATGTATGTGATTTTTGTTCTTTAGGGTTAGTGAAGCCTGGCAGCCTAAATACAGAATGTGTTTTCATTGCTGCATAGTAAACTCCCTCATCTTATGTATGCCTTAATGCATTTCTGTGATTTCACATAAGTTGATGTATATAATTTTTCAACAATGGCCTTGGTAAATTGCTGATTCTCGACCAGTGTAATTTTATTTGTGCTTTGTACAAGTTACATTCTTTTAAACACTTGATTGTCAGATGGTTTTGAGGATAACGAAACAATTGATCTAATCTTTAATGATCATCTTTTTGTTCCCTTCCAAGAGTTGGGAATATCCAGGTTTTGCTTAGTCCCTGAAGAGTCTTGAGATTACTTTTTCTTCCACACTCTTACTAAAATACGACCTCATAATTGCATAAATACGACATTCTTTGGTGTAGTTAAACCCAGTAAGGAGCCTTACAGCCTTATATTCTAAACCATTTGAAGTCGACTTAAATTGATACTTGTCAGAATTTTTTCTATGATTTCTTAAGGGTTAGCTAATTTGCTAATTTGTGATCCATGTCTCAGCATTTCTTTACCTTACTTGAGACTGTATGATGACGTAGTTCTTTGGTAACTATACATGGTTGAATTTTTTTTAATAAAATTCATAATAGAAGTTTCTTACGTGTTGCTCTTTAAAAACAAACAAATCTGGTAGAACAGAATATGATCTGAAGTGTTCATAAACTCCATAACAGAAGTTTCTTCCTTTTTTACTCCCAAGTCGTACGGATTCTGAGTCAAGTTGACTCAGAACGAGTTGTATACTAAATCATGAGTTGGGCTCCGCCTCAGGGGTGTACACTAGCTACACTACGAGCGACACTTTGTAGGTATAGTTTGCTTTGACTTGTAACTTTGTAAGAATCACGAGTCAGACTTGAACTTAAAAACTATGATAGCTAGGTATTTCTAGTGCAACTCATTCTGAGTTTTTCTAGCTGTTTCCAAACTAAATAACTAATGATACTCATTGAGTGGAATTGAGTATATCAGGTGTCTTAAGCTGCCAATTCACAAGGCTTATAGAAAATTAGTACAGTTGTAGTGTAAAGTTTAACATATACGTTTTGTGTAAATAGAAATCCCTCTCATAATTAGTTTGGCACATCTTTTAATAGTTAGAGTACTGTTCCTCTTGTAGTGTTGTTTACTTTCTACTTGCTTACATATATATATCTGAAATCTCATTTTTTCATCATGCAGAGACTACACAAACCCATATCTTCCAGTAAATTCTACTGCAATTGAAGGATTCGCTCAGGTAGCATGTATATCTGGATGTTAAATTGTTTAAATTGCATGCTTAGCATACACTAACATCAGTATTTTTCCAGCCTGCTGTTGGCCCAGATGGGAATAAAATAGAGCCTGAGAGCAATGTCCTTCTTGCATCGATTGCGAATATGTTATATGCAGTCACAGTGGATGTTATCCATACGGTAATGAATCATAGATATTTACTTGTCTTGTATGTGCCATACAAGATGCTATCATAGTATCGTGGTGATCCTGTTCATCTTAACTACCAATTGTTTGTTTCCAGGTGTTCTCTACATTTGGTTCTGTTCAAAAGATTGCAATTTTCGAGAAGAATGGTGGGACCCAGGTTCTAGTACAATATCCTGGTAAATCTCGTATAATGTTTATCTTACTACCTCTATGACTGATTTTTTTTATTTTTTTATTTTTTTTTATTTTATTTTATTATTATTATTATTATTATTATTTTTTTAATTATTAGTTTTTAAATTGTATATGTTTTTTTTAAACGATACTTGGATTTTGTAGATGCAAGGACTGCAGCAGTGGCCAAAGATGCTTTAGAGGGACACTGCATATATGATGGTGGCTATTGTAAGCTTCATCTATCATACTCTCGTCATACTGATCTCAATGTACAGGTATAAAATATGTGTATTTGGATTAGTTCTTAGAGAAAATAAAGACCATCTGTAAAATAGTTATTGCAAGAAAGTGGGTACAAATTTCTGTCGAATTATAAGTTTACACCACTGATCGTAAGAGATTGTATTGATTTAACTAATTAGTTGTTTATATCTAGGCATTCAGTGACAAAAGTAGAGACTACACTGTCCCAGAATCAGCAATGCTTGTGGCGCAACATGCTTCTAGCCAGCCAGCTGGTGCACCAGTTTGGCAGACTCATCATCCTGGTCAAATGTATTCTAGTGGCGAGTATGCAGCTGGTAGTTTGGGAGAGACTCAACCACCCGCTCCCCCAGGCCAAGCAGCCTCGTGGAACCCAAATATGCAAGGTGCTCAAACAAGCTTTGCATCAGGCCCTGGTCAAACATATGGAGGATCAAACCCCGGGCCTGTGTATTCTTCTGCAGGCGGGGGTCCTTCAATGAGGGGACAACCAACAAATATGCAACCTGGAGGTGCATCTACATACTACCACCAGTGATATCGAGTCCAGACGCTGTGCTGCCAAAAAAATCCCAGTCTTGCACACCGATTTATAAATTGTTAATTGGTGTAATATTCTGAGTCGAGTGAAACTTTGCAGCTAGGAAAAACCTGTGAGTTGTAAGAAACCAATCCATAGATAGCCTAATGATTTTTGCCGGTTGGATTTAAGAAGTTGGTTTCTTAACTTGTTCTTGTTTTCCAGTTTCTTAGTTTCCATTCTGATAACATAACCGACAAATGTCACGTGAATCCTTTTCATTTTCAAACTTTTCGCGAGGAGATGAATGGGACACGATAGGGACTGTGTAAAAGAGTGGAACATCCGGCATTAAAGCTCTTGGAAGAAACAAGAGGTCCATTCATTAACAGCCAGTGGGCATATAAAAACACGCCTATCATGCTTAGTGTGGGGATGTTTTCTACAATTTCAATTCAACCTTTAATTTCCCATGTGCTTACGAGCCACGTTCTTAACTTTTTTGGTCCAACCTGGATCATAAATGGTCCGTCCATAGAGTGTTTTTTTCTTCCATATTAATTTTGCAACCAGGTTCAAACTCAAATTGATACTATCCGCCTGTTATCTGTGTTTAGATTGTTTGTACTTTGAGATGTTCAATTGAAGGTACTTGTCCCTGCTAGTGTTGAAAGTAATCGTGTAATTAATGAATAATTTGATGCACAAACAAGTGCGAAAGCGTTTTTGCTGTGTGATTTTAATAATCCACGCTTTCATACTATAGTATTAATGGGGCGAACGGGTCAGGTTTCCTTGCCGATTTGAACCTTTTGAAGTACTGCCAATTTACTAATCTACCATTCATTATAGGAAAATCATTAGAATTTAAAACTATGGAAAAGTAAATGTTACAGGTATATTATCTGTTATGAATTAGTAACTGCAAACATCATTAGATGTTAACTAGATGCAGAAAATTATTTATATGCATGGCATTTGTGTTTTTTCTTATATGACGAGTTACACCATGTAACCATGAATAAAAATAGATTTTTGCACTACAAAAATACCACCTTCCAACACAATGCCTCGTAGGCTCGTAGCTACTGCTTACAAACATAGTGTTATGATGGTCAATCTCCTAAGAAGTAGATACGAGACGAGATGGATAAGGCCCTTAGAGCGGGCAAGACTCCAAGAAAACAAGCGAGAAACTAGACTTTTATATCCGATCGAAAGGAAATTACAACGATATTTATAGTGAAAATAAACGGTTAACTAGTGGTTTAAAAACTACCCCACTAATATAAACTTAATCCTAAATAAAAGAAAGCATGCACTCTAAATTCCATGCAAATTTTACCCAAAAAAGAGAACATATAGATGACTAATTCTTCTCCATATTAAGCTTCTACCAATCTAGTAAATTTGATAACGTGTTTTACTCATATGGTAATGCAATAACCGGACTCGTATCACATAGTGCCGCAACATAATGAGGTACTAGCTAATTTTGATGGTGTTGGATGTATGACAAATCCTGATCATCTGAAATTCTAATAAATAATATAAATTGCTCTATTTTAGATATTCAGTTATGTCGTAAGCGAAGCAGATTATCCGGTCATAAAAACCCTGATAATAGGAGCTTGAATTCGAAACAATCAAACTGTTTGAAGAGTATGCACATCCACAAATACAAGGGCATTACTATTTGCTCATTAGTACTTATTGCTGGGTGGTATGAAATGACGCATGGGGTTTTGAGATTGTGGTAATTTAAAAGGGATTTAGATATACAACCACTTGGTGGCAATGTGTGTTTTTCATGCTGGTTGGTAACTAAACAATATATAAACAATATATAAAATGGACCCATTGAAATTAAATGTTGACATGTTAATTTGCTAGAGTGGATACAACTATTGGCCTTAACGTGATTTTCAACAAAAGTGAGACATCTACAAGATTGCGCCACATCAAATCTCAGTATGCAGGCAAATCAATCAACATCACAATTCATTTATGTATTAGCTAACTAGTTGGATCATAACACATTTTTTTTGAAAGACCAAAGTTCGATCCATGTCTTGGTTGATGAAAGAAAACTCGGAGTCTCTATGCTATGAGACTATTTAGTTCTTGTGTGTATATTTATTTTGTTCCATTTATACCTCAAAACATCCAAAATAATGACTTCTTGTTTGCCTCAAGGATATTGTTCTCGTTGAGCCTATTTTTGTGTCGATTTGGTATAAACAACGCTAACGGTTTACTTTCATTTGTCCAGAGAATCAACCTATTACTTGGATTAGTGCATAACTCACGCAACGAACGATCTACCAAGATCGGCCCAACACACAACCAAACCTAATCCTAACCTACCACACTTTTTGCACTAACACAGACTTTAAAGGTGTTTACTAATTTGTTAAATTCAGTTTCGTAGTATCAAGTGAAGACAGTGGGTTAAAGTTTAGTTGATTGTAGCAGTCAGTCACTTTTACTTGTGTTTTGAATGTAGCAGATTGCCGATTAAAATTGGTGTTAACTACTTTTAATGTGCGTTGGTTTCTTCGATCGGTAACGGTCATACTCAAACAAATCATCCGGTTGGTTAGTTGGCAGATTGTTTTATGTCCTATTTCTGTGAAGAGTTTATTGGGATATACCGGAACTATGTTAGAATAGAAAGGCCAGTAATGGATTTAGTGATCACAAAGGTATTAGCGTCGTTGGTATCCATGTATTGTAAGTATTTATTTTGGTCTGTGTAATGTGCACATTTTGGTGGTTTTAGTTTGTTGTAATTTTCTTTTAGCCTTTTTGGCATTTTTTTAAAAAGGAGTTGTTAATGATAGTTGTTTTTCAACAATAAAAATACTTTTCACTATAAGCGTCGTTCATCAATAAAAATAGTTGTTCATCATAGGTGTTGTTCATCAATAAAAAAAGTTGTTCATCATAGTTGTTGTTCGACAATAAAAATAGTAGTTCATTATAAGTGTTGTTCATCAAAAATAGTTGTTTATCATAGGTGTTGTTCATCAATTAAAAGAATTGTTCATCAATAAAACGAGTTATTCATCATACGCATTATTCATTAATAAAAATAGTTCTTGATCATAATTGATCATCAATTAAAGAGTTGTGTATCAATAAAAAGAGTTGTTAACTATATGTGTTGTTTATCAATAAAAAAGTAGTTAATTATAGGCGCTGTTCATCAATAGAAATAGTTTTTCATTATAGATGTTGTTCATTAATTAAAACATTCTTCATCAATAAAAATAGTGGTTTATCATAGGCGTTGTTTATCAATCAAATCAGACGTTTATCAATAAAAATAATTTCTTCATCACAAGCGTTATTTATTAATAAGAAAATTTGTCCATCATAAGCGGCATTCATCAATAATAAGAGTTAGTAAAAGAGTTGTGCATCGTAGGTCTTGTTTTAAATTGCGTTCCGTTAACTTGAAACATCGAATAAAAAATAAAACTAATTATCTTTTATCATAAAAATTGTATATTAAATTTAAATTTGATGAAAGAAACTAGTATTTTATAAGTAGAAAAAGAATGACAAAAGCGATGGGTGTGGGTGCCATCTCCACCAGCCCAAAATTGTCCATGGCGCACCACGCTAGAACTTGCGCCGTCACCATCAGCCCACGCTGTTTTTTTTTTNGCCATTTTCCCATTTAATACACTTTAATTCACACAATTAAGCCTCAAAAAAACCTGATAAATACCCCTTATTATTTCATACTTCCCACACATTTCCAATCTACTACAAATCTCTATTTCTATTATTTTTTTTCCATCCAAAATGAATCCAAACTCACCATGGATCAACAACATGCTAAACGATCCGACGAACCAAATACCGGGATCATCTTCGAATCCCGGTAACAATCCGAGATCGTCTTCGAATCCCGGTTTCTATCC
Organism: Artemisia annua; assembly: GCA_014162995.1. Taxonomy (NCBI): domain Eukaryota; kingdom Viridiplantae; phylum Streptophyta; class Magnoliopsida; order Asterales; family Asteraceae; genus Artemisia; species Artemisia annua. Next base: position 73,312 of record LBNU01024149.1, read on the forward strand.
CAACTTCCAAACCCCATATATCAATCCCGACGATCTAGCATTATTTAGTCAATGGAAATTACAACAACAACAACAACAACATAATCAATTTACACAAACTCAACAAACAAGCCAAGGCATCCCTTCCCAACCAAATTCGGACCATGCTTCGTATCATATAGTAGACGAAGACGAAGATGAAGATAAAACGAAATCCGAAAAAGAATTAGCGGTCCCAACACCGACCTTAAAAAAATCGAGGACAAAGGCGATGGCGAAGAAGCCAAAGTCAAAGGCGAAGACGAAGAAAACCAACAAAGACAAAGAGGTCGATGAAGATGTGGTCCCGTCCCGAGAACCTCGAACTTTTTGGAGCCAAGACAAGGAGTATCTTTTGGCGGAGTGTTTCATTCAAATTTCCGAGGATCCAAAAACGGGTGCGGATCAACAAAGGGATACGTTTTGGTACAAAGTGCTCGACGCATACAACAAGGAAGCCAAGAGGCTCAACTATACTATTCGTACCAAAAACATGTTGACGGGAAAGTGGACTCCAATGAATAAAGATATCAAGAAGTTTAATACAGTTGTGGATGAAATGGCGGTTATGAGTGGGGAAGGTGATAAAGATTTTATGAACCGTTGTCACATATTGTTTAAAAGAATAACGGGTTATGAATTTAGACACTTGACCGCTTGGGGCTTTTTGAAAGACAAGCACAAGTGGAAAAATCCCGACTCGACTTTGGCAAGACGTAATCGTCTTCGGCCTACGGACGAGGAGCCTGAGCATTTTGGACCCGACGACTTGCCACGGCCAGACGGCATGTACCGGGTTTCTAAGAGTCAACGTTCGTCAAACTCGACCGCTAGTTCCGGTTCAAACCCGGCAATGTTTCAAGAAATGTTGCAACAACAATACGAGTTAATCCGCAAGGCAAAGATGTATGTTCTCGAGCGAGAGTCCCTCGATAGAGTTACTTTATATGAATCTCAAAAGATTGCCGAGGAGATGCGGGTTCTAGAAATGGATACAAGTAAGATGGATCCGGTCAACGCCAGGATCGTGAAAGCACAACAAGCTCGAATCCGGGCAAAGTATCCTACCGATGAAGATTAGGCTTTGATTTCTATGTTTATGTAATAGCTTTTTAATTTTGTGCATTTTGTTTTTAAATGTAATGTGGTTTTTTTTAAGGAATATGTTTGGTGGACCTAATAAAGGGGCCTAATGGTGGACCTAAGGCTTTAAATACTTGTACAGTGCATGCACTGTACAAGTATTTAAAGCCTTAGGTCCACCATTAGGCCCCTTTATTAGGCCTATATATCAAGGTTCTTTTTTTAATGTAATGTGTGTTTTTTTTTAAAATTAATGAAGTTTTTTTAGTTTATATTGTGTATATTTTAGTTTATGTAAAAGAAAAAATAAAAAAATAAAATATGGCCGACGGCACTAGAATTTCTGGTGCCAATGGTTACGGGCAAAATGTGAGTGCCGTGAAGATTTTTGTTGACGTGTCAGCACTTTTGGTATTACGGCTTGAAGTCATGGCACCAACGCACCCAATGTTCTAAAGACGAAAAAGAAGTTAAGAACTACATGTGAAAATAAGAAAAAAGAGACAAAAAGAAAAAAGAAAAAACGACACTAGTCATTATCAAATAATTTTTTATACTTTTTAAAATTCTAACTTTAAATCTCCACTCTTCATAGGATCTAAATCAGTAAATATGGCTGTCTAGCATATGAATAATACCGATCGACTGTTAAGTTTTCTTCTTGAACAATGTTTTTATTCTTTTTTTCTTCCTAATCCGCCATCTAGTAATTATGAAATCCATAAAACAAAATGGGAAGCACTGAATGAACAACCCACCGACAGAAGCCAAATATTTTCAAGACCATTTTGTCCCTGTAATAATAGATCTAACATTGCCTATAGTACTAGCCCTTGCAAATTATACTAAAAATGGTATTTCTGGTATTAATATGCTTATAAACACTTTTGACGATATACCATATGACCTTCATGAAAGCTAACAAAGATCAACTTTCTCACACTCTCATAAATACATGACAGTTAATGTTAGAAAGATTTGTGGACATGCATGTTAGTATGAAGATATATTATCAAAGGATGTTTAAAGCCTACAAGGCCCTACATGCATGTACATACTTTTTCTTTAATAATATATAAATATAAATCAACATTAAAATACTTGTAATGGTAGATCGAGCATCTCAAAATTCTTTTTCCGATGGCAATGCATACCTAGGTTTTTATTTAAGTTCTTGTGTATCAAGCTCGAACTTGAAACAAGAAGATTCGTTGCCATTCGTTGCCATTGAATCATTTGACGTTACTCATTCACAACGATATGCTATCCTATATGATACAATGCATGCATAGTTATTTTTTTGGATAATACATTATCAATTAAATTTTTTGTTCATTTCAACTAAAGCGGAAAATTCTTTTTTAATCATTGATCGTTGGACTCGTCATTTAGATAAGGTTGACATTTGCAAATCATTTTTCCTTCAATTCTGTATGCTATTATTCTACTAGCTAGTGTTTGAAATAAGAGATGTAGGAACGTTGTTTGAGTGTTTGACCGAATTTGATTAACAGATATATAAACAACTATATTGCGTGACGAAAATGTTGAAAAATGAAGAATTACTAAGTATTTAGGGCGTGAATTGCGCATATTTTTACAAGACTTCGAAGGTATGACCAACTAACATAATCCAATCCTACCCAATTTGTGAACCTCTTTAAATTCAAGTAATATGTACGACAGCTATATTAACATTTTAATGAATTATTTTCATTTAAAAACAACTAATAATCTCAAAATATACGTACAGACTACTACAAATTGTATCACACAATTATTTAAAATGAAACTTGAATCGACAACCACTTACTTAATTGGTGAGTATCTCACGGATATCGCTAGGCTACAACCTCGGCTCTTTGGTTAATGAAGTGTTTAACTTCTGGCATTGTGTTGCAATACCAAGCAGCGATCAGAAAGATTGAATGTGGTTGATATGTGTATAAGAAGATAATTAAAATTTGTGAAGTTTGGATACATTCATATTTAAACCGAATATCATGCTTTCGTTACTTAATCCAAGTATTATAATAATGTTTGGGGCAGCGTTTTAAAACCCGAGTTGAACCGGTTAAACCATGAACCGGCAAGGTGACTGAAAACCGGTTTTGAGCAAAAAACTCGGTTGAACAGTGAGCTGGTGCGCTTGACTGGACCAATAAAAACCAAATTTTAAAACATTGGTTTGGGGTGTTATTCAGGTCGATCAACCAATCCACATAAGGGTTATCGGGTTGATCCAAATAATTTGAATAAGACTCTTTGCAAGTATTAACCTAACCAAGAACATGTGGATTCATGTGCGGGCCGGACTTAGTTGAGTTCGAATATTTTAACACCCAAGAAATTCAGAGAGTCGTATACGAGTGTATGCAAGGCGTGCAACTGCACTGGGCCTCAAAATTTTTAGAGGCCTCAAAATATATACCTCTTTATATACTTGAGGCTTCAAAATTCACTTCCAATAAAAAATTGTTACTGTACCATTGTATAATGTTATGCAGTAAATATTCGTTAAAACTTAAGATAAATCATCAAAATACTATGTTTTTGTTTTTATAGTTGGTATAATATATTTTTGATCATCATATTTAGTTATAGTATAAGTTTTCGCACAGGGTCTCCGTATTCATGAGCGGTAATCATACAAAAGTATCACAAACCAGTTACGTTGTAATAGAAAATGCAATTATAAAAATTTCAAATTGACAATAGACCAAACAAACCCCAAGTCACTTAACAAAAGGAGTGAGGGTGGTAGACATATTGGGTCACCCACATGGATGATGACACCCGACCCGTCACGCGGTAATGACCAGTTTGCCACTGTTTCCCACCATCCTGTCAGAGCTGGATTCCATATTTCAGGGCTAAAGTTTATTACCTACGCTGGATTAAATGAATTAACATCATTTTATTCAACTAAGAGAATTAAATTTCTCATATCTGATACAGACTTAAAGGAGTAAAAATGAGCTAACTTTTGGCCTTTAAGGCATGATGGTGAATTCATGCTAATGACCCTAGTTTGGCTTGCATATTTTTATTTCAAGATGACATTATAGAGAGCTAGCATGTTTCACTTGACATACCTATATATGTGAAATTAGTGTAATATATAGTAACGTTTAATTAATGAAGAAGGTGGTCATTTTGGAGAAAATATTCACAACTTCAAGTTTTGGTTAGTTGTAAGTGTTGTAGTACAAATGTACAGCCTTATAATAAATGGGCACACCAATAAATTAAAGTAAAATTCAACAAATATGAAGTTGATACTTGATAATTAGGTGATGCATAAAGTGATAAATCACTCCCATTTCATAACCTACCCGTTCGAATCTTTTAATTTATTCATACATAACATGAAATGTCAAATGTGCACCTTTTTTTTTTTTTTTTTTTTTTTTTTTTTAAAACTATATATGATCAAAAACACATTTCTAAGACCTGTTTGTTTTTGTTTTGTTCTAAATGTCTACCATACACGTCATATTAGAGTTATAGATAGATTAAGGGTGCGTTTGGTTTGCGGATGGGTTTAGAATCGAATTTGGATTTGGGATTTGTTTGATAGAAAGTGATGAGAGAAAAAATGAATAATTAATTAAAATATTGTTTTGTTTTAGTAAAAAATATATATGATACAAAATTATTTATACATTTTTAATCCATATAAATGTTTAAATAATGATAAAAGAAAAGAAACTAAACAAAATATGTGGTGCAAATTTGGAAAGGGGGTGTTGTGTGTCAGTTTGTCAGGAAAGTGTCACCAAAGGCACCGAATTATTGGGGAATCAATATTTGGATTTAGATTAATTGATTGTAATTACACTCTGTTCCCGAGTATAAAATGGAAAGGAAAGAGATGGAGAGGAAAAAAGGAGTGAAGTAAAGAGGAGAGTAATAAGAAATTATTGTTTTATCTTGTGTTCCCGAGTTGGAAAGAAAAGAGAAGGAAGTAACAAAAAATAGCTTTAAAATCAACACCACTCCATTTCATCCCAATTTGGGAAGTAAATTAGGAGAGTAATTTTGATGTAATTTACTATCCTTTACTTTCCTCTCCCATCCTAAAAAATCTCAGGAACACAATTTTTTTTACTACCATCCCAAACCTTTCCCTTTCACTCCAAAAAATAAACTCAGGAACAGAGTGTTAATAAAGGATACCAAACAATGGTTTTTAGTATTCATTCTATACTAATAGTGCCATACCCTCCAAACAAACACATACTAAGACATCACATGTTAAAAGATAGACAAGATCTAAGGGCCCGTTTGGTTTGTAGGGGGGGGGGTTTAGAATTGGATTTGGATTTGGGAATTGTTTGAAAGATTTGGGAAAGGTTTGAGAAAAAAAATAGGAGAGAGAAAATATATTATTATATTGAGATTAGAAATAAAATAAAATGTTTTATATAATTTTAAAATTTAAATAAAGTTAAAAAAGTTATAAAAGTTATAAAATAATAATATTTCAATTAAATAAAAATTGATGTGTGGTTGTAATTGGATAATGCAAATTGAAACCTACTAATTATTTCTCAAACCAAGGCACCTCCCCTGGATTTAAAAAAGTTAAATTTTGGGAATTAACTACTGTACAGCAAAGGAATTAAAATGAACCGAACATTAGTTTAGAGCCCAAATCCTAATCTTTCATTCTATACCATTAAACCAAACTACACCTAAAATCAAGACTTTGATATTGCATTTAATTTCAATCCAATATTTCAACCTAAAAATCTTTAACTAAATACGAGAATTTATGACTTACACTTCATTAAAACTCAAAGTCATCACAATCACATACTAAAACACAGTGGAATTGAACATTATTGAAAGTATGGTTGGTATAAAGCAAACTCATAGAAGTACATGGGTCTAAGTTGTCATTATTTTGAACTTTGTAACTTTTATGGTATTGTTTGATTATGAAAAATAATTATTGGGTTTAATAATGATGTCTACTTATTTATCTAAGGATTTGATTGGTTAATTTGAAAAAATAATTGGTGGAGATTTGAAGAGAGAAAGTATATGATACAATTGTACAAGTGATTTATGCATTAAACATATATTTAGGCATTTGTTTTAGGTCCAAATAATACTACTCTTTGTCTTTCATTTTTGTAATCTCAATGTCTGTATATTCATTTTTATTTTGTTTCTCATAGTCGTTGTGATCATCTTGATCATTGTCTGGTATAGTCTTAAGTGTTTTCAGTGTGTTGATTGTATTTTATCAGTACATCTGTTTTGGGGATATCTGTTTTTCTTTGTATTCTTAATTGCATATGTTTAGGGACAATCATTTTGATTATGTTTTGGTGACTAATAACGAGTGGTTGGTTGAGTGAAGATTGTGTTGTTATCTTTTACATCATTGTTTTTACGTGGTATTAGAGCTATCAATCAATTAGATTGGTGGTTCTTGATTCATGTGTATCAAATTGGCGTCATAGTATTTTAGAGTTTCTGACATTTGGTGTCAGGATTTAAGGCTTTTTAGTTCCGATGGTAGATCTGGTATTCTTGGTAGTTAAATCGTTGATATTGGGGCAATTCCTGGTTCAGGTTGTGTTAATTGATCAAATATGATATTTAGGGTTTGTAACTCGAAACACTAATTTTAATTTGCGGGTTTTTGATTTTTCTGCTGAATTTGACTATATTCTTTGTTGATCAATAACTATATCTCTTGACCAAGTGAATAAAAGGTATAGTGACTTAAGTCTTCCGATTAAAGCACTGTAAGGATATTTTCTTCGTTCGAGTCTTATAATATTTGATTTGTGTAAGTGTTAACGACGTGGCTATGTTGACCTACCTATGACCTATCTGAGAGGCAAGGAACCTTGTTCTGGTCACATCTCAGTTCACGGTATTGATAAGATTCGTGAGAGTGAGTGAGTTCTTATTTCTTGGTTTATTTGTTCTGTTTATTTAGTGTTACTGTTTATTATTTGGTAGTTATATTTGTTATGTATCACCACCATACAACATCTTATATCCCCAATCATATTCCAAACTATAGGTTAGACATGTTTGTGTTTAGGCCTTAAAAATAAAGTTTGTAGTTTGGTGTTTTTAGGCCTTAAAACACAACAAGTAATAGGTTTGTTGTGTTTGGGTCATAAAACACAATGGGTTTGGTTGTATCCAAAGAAGAACTCGAATCTAGCTTAGTATTGGTAAACTTGTAAGCGGCGTTGTAAAGTTTTCCCTGCCGAGAAGCGAACTTGTTGAATTAGTGAAGGAACTCTCGAGTAAGAAACTCGGGAGTAGAGTAGGGCGAAGAGGAGCTTCGTATCGAACCACTTTAAATCATCGTGTCCGGTTTGATCTCTCTTTTACTTATTGTCTTGTGTTTATATTTGCATTATGTTGATATGTTCTCTTTTAATCCTCTTGTTGCAATAATCATTATTGTTGCAAAATCATTATTGTCACTTATCATGTTTACTTGATCAGTTATTCTGATATAGTTTTAGTGAATAATAGGGGGCAGTTCGTTGGTGAAGATTTGTGTTGCTATTTTTAATATCATTGTTTTACAAACATCATTATGTGTTAAAGTATAGCCGGATTTGGTTGAAAACAAATATGGAGTATATTACAAAACACCTAAAGATAATTTGATTTACCAGTACACAGTAGTTTCTGTAATTCACAATAATGATTTATTTAGTGTTATTATAAATAAAGTCAAATTTCATAATGATTTCGCGTTGGCTCGACATGTACACAATATCGGGTAAGATGGTGTCTAATGTTCCGATCGACTAATTCACATGATTAATCTTAATGTCACAAAAAAGTCAAACCAGGTAACTAAAGTCTTCATTTATTTTTGGTTGCAACATCAATAGTTTGATTTTCGAACTTGAGAGACTTATGTGATTTTAACTAAGGTTCTTAAATTCTTTCATTTTTCCTAAAATGCTAAATCTTACTTATATGTAAAATGTAACCTACTTTTACACAGATAAAGTTACACAGTTTATTCAAAATCCAGAGATTTTTAATCTTCACAACAGAATATCATTGATCATTACGAATGCCATACCAAGGATTGAGGTGCTCGTTGAACCAAGTTCTATTATTAATCGGTATTATCAAACAGATGAGAGTCGGGTGAAGTTTTAATCATTTGAAAACAACTTAACTAAGACGGGTGTGCTATGGTGAAGGTGATCACACGCGGAGGGCCTTGTTTGGCGCGTGAACCTCATGATGGGGCTGTTTGCTTGGCGCACGAAGGACCCAAAACAAGGATGCTTGGTGAAGTCCTTCACCTAACTGAAAAAAAGTAAAAGGTGGTGTGTGTTATTATTATTATTAATTTTTTTGTTTGTTGGTGTGTGGATATTATAAAGTAAAATAATTTTTATTTATTTGGTTTGGTGGTGATATGGTGATCTGGTTAAAAAATTGAAGGTAAAGATGAGGTGCTTATTAACTTAAGAGCGACTGTAATTGTGTAGGCCCGAGTCCATGCACACGCACTCAAGAAAAAGAGAAAAAAGAACTCTATTTAATCCCCCATCTACATTTCATAATAACTACTCATCTCATTTCAAGCTCATGATCACCCTCTTCCTTTGCTCGTAACTCCTTCTATATTTGACTCTTTTTTTGCAGGAAATTACGCAAAAATGGGTTTGGTTTTGATCTTGTTTCTGGGTTTCTTGTCGGTGGTATCATCGGTTAATGGTTACTATATAACTCCATGGAGCAATGCCCATGCCACCTTCTATGGTGGTGGTGATGCCTCAGGAACAATGGGTGTGTATATACTAATTTTCATGCACCTACGTACTGTATAACTTTCTTTTATTCGTGTTACGTTTGTTTCAAAACTTTTGTTAGTAAGTAAGCAGAAGGAACCTTTAAAAATTCGTGTTCTCGAGTTTTTGTTGATAGCATAATCAAGAAAAAAGTTTTGAATTATTTTCATTTTAGAATTCCTTTTATTTCATGTTAGTAGCTTCTCCTTTAATTTAATTTGTATCCTTCTTGACATCATAAAATCATTTGTCACGCTTTCTTTTTCAAGCAACAATTGAATGAAGAAATTAACCAACACGTACTGAACTCTTTCAAATTGATAACAATCAAGTATAAAAGGCTAACGGGTTCTTGATTCACTTTCTAGGTGGAGCTTGTGGATATGGAAACTTATACAGCCAAGGGTATGGTACAAACACTGCTGCACTTAGCACACCCTTATTCAACAATGGGTTAAGCTGTGGAGCTTGTTATGAGCTTAAGTGTGTCAATGATCCACAATGGTGCCTTCCTGGTACCATTGTGGTCACTGCCACCAATTTTTGCCCTCCAGGCGGATGGTGCGATAATATTCATTTTGACTTGTCCCAACCGGTTTTTCTTCACATTGCTCAATACCGAGCTGGGGTCGTGCCCGTTGCTTATCGAAGGTATTTCCGGTTCACCATAATCTAAATTTAGTTTTATCAATATACATTTAGCATAATAACTCATGTATAAGCATGCAAACTTCGTATAAGACTATCTTTATCAAATCCTAAGGGTAAATTTGTCTTTTTATATTCCCATTACCGTCATTCACGCATGCTATTGACTTCAAATTTGTTGTTAAGGGTAGTTTCGTCATTTTAGATGTCCAGTAGGATCCTTTAAATTAAATAGATGCATGTTCAGCTTTTATTATTAGAAGAGGGTCATTATCAAAGAAACTTTCATATTTTTCTCATACGAGTAGTCTAGTACCATTATCCATGTTACCATGTACTTTGTTTCACGACTACTGCCAATTAGGGTAGTTTCGGCATCAACTCATGCGTGCAGTAGTTTCGTTGTACGACATGTACAAGGGAAACTACCTAATTTTGCATCTAATACATTAATTGACCCAACAAGCATCAATTGCTTTTCATCAACCAAAGGTTATTAGTTCAAATCTGATAATTGATGTGTGTATATGCTATTTTTTGAACAAGCCAATAGGCGTTTTTGATTGTGTATACAAAAGTAACTCTAACATTTTCTAGTAAAAGTTCTAATACTAAATACCATTTTTCACATTAAATTGCTTAATAAGAGGTCTCAAGTTCAAACTTAATTAGTGTATCTTGAGGGTGTCTAATGAAAGAGTCATAAATAGTCAAGGGATACCCCAATTCAAGCGCGTATATCTGAGTAAAAAATCGAACCTCCGGAGATACCCCAAACAGAGAAAATTTATCTATATACAATTTTTTTAAAGGTAGTAATGAAAAATTGACCTCGTTTCACAAGTTTCTTATCCTGTCACTGACAAAATACATGTCCAGGGTGTCAAAGGACAATTTTGACTTGTAGTGACCATTTTACCCTTGTCCTTGTAGGGTACCATGCAGAAGAAGAGGTGGGATTAGATTCACAGTAAATGGACACTCTTACTTCAACTTGGTCTTGATCACAAACGTAGGGGACGCAGGAGATGTGCGGTCCGTCTTCATTAAGGGGTCAAGAACGAAATGGCAACCAATGTCAAGAAACTGGGGGCAAAATTGGCAAAGTAATAGTTACCTTAATGGACAATCGCTATCTTTTAAGGTCACTACAAGTGATGGTAGAAGTGTTGTGTCCTACAATGTGGCTCCTCCAAATTGGTCTTTTGGCCAGACCTACACTGGGGGACAGTTTCGTTAACTAGTAATATATCGAACGTTTGTTTTGATGGTATTCGTACGTAAAATATTTCAAACACTAGTATTAACCTTGCAGGTTATGAGTTTAAATCCATATTTTGGTTTAGTTTTCTCATAAAAAATCAATTGGGCCTAAGGGTTGCGAATTAAATAAATTTAAGAAAATGGTGTTCCATAACTAATACGTATACGAGTAACGAGTTTGGCGATATAATGTTTTTGTTGTATTTTATTTGTAAGTGGGCATATTGTAAGTTTCCTTGTCCTTGTATGGAACAAATTTAAGGTTCATGCTCGGTGTAATCATGCAATTATATATAACATGCATTCTAAAGATTATCAAGGCATGCTTTTGGCCGGGTTTTGTAGCGTTAATTTTTTCTTATGAAATATACTGTTAAATAGTTTTCTGACTATTTTGAGAACAGTTTATCTTGATAGGTAAGGTTAAAAAAGGTACATACTTTTTAATATATCACCTGATTGTGATTGGAGAATGATCACCAAATAAATTTATAAAGAACTTAATGATTGTCATTGGAGAATGATCACCAAATTATATAAATTTACTCAATATAGAACCATATACTGTATAGTTTTTTAAATCATGTTTTAAAGAAGGGAAGTTATTTGCACACTGTCTAAATTGATTGACACACTCAAATTTATAATGTTTTGACATTTATACCCCACACCACTTTCACACATTTTCACCCTCTAAGGGTATAATTGTCAAGACACTCTAAATTTGAGTGTGGAGTGTGCAAATCACCTCCCTTTAAATAAATATGAAATTTCTAATACTTGAAAGAGTAGAAATAAAATTGCCCCAAGGAAGATTTTAAATAAAATGGCAGAAGCATGAAAACTGTGTATTTGTTAGAAAGTACTCCCTCCGTCCTATATTAAATGTCCACCTGGACTTTTCAAAGTTTTTTTTTTTATAAACTTTGACTTTAAATATTTTTATGTGTGTTATATAATACTTGATGCAAAATATATGAATTAATTGAGTTTTAAATGTATTTTCGTTAGATATAATTTTCATCAAATATTATGTAATACAAACAAAAATGTTTAAGATAAAAGTTAAAGAAAAAAGACCTAAAAAGTTAAAAGTGAACATTTAATATGAGACGGAGGGAGTAGTAAAAGTGTAAAACCATGTACATAACAACATATGGGCTCAACAAAGCAAAACGCCAACACTCCCAATCCAGTAGCCCATTACATAGGTTGATACTTTAAGTCTTGACTCTTGATATGTAAAGAAAGCAATTAAATAAATTTTCTTTTTTACTTATAGCACAAATGTTGTGTGATCTTTTAAAACATGTTATAGAATCGTCACGTTAATCATTTTAGTTATATGATACAAATTTATAGTAACACTAATGCTCATATATACTGGTTAATCAAATAGAAGTTCTATCTTAAAAAGTTTAGAAATGGTCTCCTCTATTGACACGTGTCACTTCTTTCCCTTCTCTTTTCCTTTCTTTTTTCCTTCCAACCCACGATCCAATCCTGTGTGTTTAGTATTTGTTTAGTGTGAGTTTGAGATGAGAATCTAAAGAGAGTTTGAGTTATTCTCAAAATGATATGATCATTAAGAGCTTGAAAGATTACAAATCTCATAAAAAAATTTCTCTATTAGTTATAGCAACTGAGGCAAGAAATACAAAATGACATATCTATTCACTAATTTCTATTTTAAATTTTTTTTTTCACCCTTGAAGATTTCAACCCCGAGTTAAACCATCCAAATGGGCAGGCTTTGGGACCTGAACCACTAGCAGAGACCCGAGAAGAGAAACACATAGAGCTCACGGCTTCGCACTAAGAGGAAAATCCGGATTTTCTTTGTCTCTTGTGAGACTCGAACATGAGGAAAACCTCTCACTAAGCTTCAAAAGGAACTTAGGTGGCCAACTGGGTTAAGTGAGTTGGTTATTTACTGAACTTTCTTAATAAACTAGATTCTTTATTCAGGATCAGTAATCCAATCTAACTAAACAAGTTTTACTTTCTCATCGAGAGTATCTTTCTTTGAAAGCTTCGAGTCGCAGCACACGTACTCTATTCCCATAATGCCACAAGATCGAAAAGGTAGTTTGGATGACCATGTCCAAACAGTATTCGGTAAGAGTGATCATGTTTGTTGTTTCCTTCCATAAAAGCGTGTAAAATAATATTTTTACGATTGATATTTTTGTTCTAGTGCTACATTTTTCTGTATTAAGGACTTGACACGGCTAACCAACAAAAACATATTGTATGTGTACTTGTTTCTAAAGATTCTGTCTTTTTCCTTTTGTAATGTATTATTATGTCTCTTCTTAGTGTGTGAGTTTTGAGGAAGGGCGTGCACTTGTCTTATGCTGCTTGTTTCTGGTTCAGTTTGTTACTACAACTTTAGCAAAATTAAAAGTACAACTCCTTTACAATATTACATAATCTTATTCAACTACATTTTTTTTTTTTTCCAGTTATATAACAAAGAGAGAAACTAGAGCTTAGTTGCTGCTCCTTCATTAACAACTTTCTATTCTTTAGCAAAACAACGTTACTCTCCGGCTCCTAGGAAGTCGATAAACTGAGATGATGGTCTCACAGCCATGACGTTGGGGAGACAAGCTGATACAACAGCTGCAAAACACACGAATGATAAATTATTTCCATGACTTGTAACTTGTAAGGTCACTTAGTAAATAGTAGGAACAATAAGGTTCATATATCCAATTCCAAAGACCTGATTAACTGTTGTAATTTATCTTTTATGCTTTCAGCTGATACATACTTGCGGGATTTGACTGTCATAGTACTCTAGCCAAAGTTTCATAGTTGTAACTAATACTTCCGTTATTGTCGTAAAACTTATGATCAAGTGATCATATTCTTATTCATGAAGTAAGTAATTAATCCCATGTTAGATGAACAATGTTATATCTTCGTATTCACGTGTGATTGTATATTCGCTATTATCATTAATACTATTAGTATTACTGATCAACAAACGATAACTTGGTGGATTTTAATTGTTTAATTGATATACCTGAAGGTGAAATTGGTGTGTTCATGCATGCGAAACTTGAACTCTCAGTTGATTGCCCAAGCAACGTGATGGTACTACCACTAGTACCATTAATACTATCACCTGAAACATGAACACAAAGCCCAGTGATGACGTTTTTGTGTCTTCGGGTTGTCAAAACGTGCCACTGATTCTTGATTCTGTTATCGGTTCTTCCAGGAAGAAACCTAGCGATCTTAGACCATTGGTTGCCATACACTGCATGGGCCGCGATTAAAACATCATTTTCTTCTTTACTGAATGCACAGTTCTTTATTCTTGGGTCGAGTTGATTAACCCATCGCAGTCTGCAACTCTTGCCTAAATTGATGTAGAGTAAGAACTCGTTAACAAATGTATTTAAAACATTTGCTTATTAAGTATAGTTGCATTAAAATGTGTAATATTACATTTTTGCTTTTGTATGCAATGTAAACATGTTTTTCCATGTAACATACACTAAAAACTGTGTAAAAGGAAAATGAAAGTGTGCGACTTAAAATCTGTTTCTTAGTATACCTTTCTCTTTTATTGGATCTTTTAAAAACATATGTGACACATAATGACAGATATTTGAAAACGTTGTATATATAGAATGTTAAAACGTGAAAATATGCTTTATTTCAATTCGATTAACTAAGTTCGGAGAAAAACTTTACCTGATCTTCCTGGGATTTGCTCCGATATGAGATTCCAGTTTTTCGGCCCATGAAGAGCAACAAACTCTCTTAACTTAACATCCTCCGATGGCTTCCAATGGCCTTTCAATCGCCGACGTGAACCACTACCTTCTACGCCTTTTCGACTGTACGAAAAATATATATATTAAGATAATATTTTTCTAGCATTTTGCTAGTTTCTCAAAGAAATTCCCGTTTACAAAATCAGTTATTTATATACGTTTTTGCATACCTATTCGGTTTTGGTGCTAGTGAAGTTGAGCTGATTTGCTTGTGTAGATCATCAAAAACACCTTCTTGAACACTGTAAGCAAAGTAAAGATGTAAAAATTTGGTTATATTGATAAAAAACACAATATAGATTTTGTGAATATTCATGCAAAGTAAAAGCAAAGATTACATTGGAGCAAACGAGGGTGGTACCATGGTGGTTCTTGTTGTTGGAACAGTCACTGGCTTCACCTATAAATAGAAAGAAAAAGTGCACACACATTGAGGCTCATCCACCGTGCGACAAACGAGAAGATCGAGAGAGAAAATGGAAGACAATTTTTTACTTTTAGAAAGATACGGAAAAAAGTTATGCCTTTTTAGTGGCTACACTTGATATTTTAAGTTGTCAAAAAATAAATATCAACTTCATACATCTACCAACCAAATATACTATAGCGGATATAATTGGTAATTATTGACGGAAAATGAAGTTAGTAAGTATATATTCTTAAAAATTTGTGTATTTTCATAGTTAGCAGTTGTTATGAGCTAAAGGGTGTATTTTCATTTTTTCAAACCCACACTTAGCCAATGCTGCATTATAACTTGAACCATGCCTGCATGACTTTTTTGATTCACCAAGGGCGTAAACCACTTAAGGGTGGCCTAGTGGTAAAAAGGGCTTGTGACTATCACTCTAAAATGTGTGAGGTCTCAAGTTCAATTCCTGCTAGGTGCAAACAACCTTAAGTGGCCACGCCAACCTCTTGTAAAGGGAAGGCTTCACTTGATTTGAGTCTGTGTGGCGGTGGGTTCAAATCCCGTGGATTAGTCGGCAAAAAAAAAAAAAAAAAAAAAAAAAAAAAAAGCTAGAGTGCGTATTTGTTTAGTGTGATAATTGTTGCAACATATATTAACATGACCTAACACTTGTTCGATTTCATTTAACTTTATATAAGTAGAACTCGACCTACTTTCAGTTTTAATTAAGTAGGGTTGGCTCCGCCCCTGATTCTCTGGTGCTTGGTCTCTAAGTGTAAAGCTAAAAGATGATCACAACTTTTGAGTTAATCTTCCGATTCTTTTCGAAAGATAATTGGCTTAACGGGTCGCCATAATAATTGGCTTAGCGGTCGCCAATCATATTCGAGGATGTGTCAACTTGAAACAAATTCTAATTGAGTAAATTGCAAAAATCATCCTTGTGGTTCATTAAAATTGCATGTTTTGTCCGCATGATTAAGCAAGTGCAGGCCACATTCTTGTGGGAAACCTTGGGTTGGATTTCATCCTTGATCAAAGTAAAATTACTTATTTGCATTGTCTTCTTCCTCGTCTATTTTCCTTTTTTCTTTTATTCTTTTCAATTAAAAATCATCATCTTCAACATCTCATTACCTAATATGGATTTAAGCCGAAAAGACTTCCAACCTTGTCATCTTGGACTCCTGAACACCTAAGAAATAGAACGTTCTATTTGAAACATAGGTCTTTAATCCAAATATGTTTCCGCCTCTTCTTTGTACCACAAATACTACTCGATGGCATATTCATTTATCAACTATATGAACTCCTATCTCATTAATCATTTTTTTCAACGACTTACAACATCCTCTCACATCAAAACCCAAAGTGCCTCCGAGCTCAATCAATCTCGACATTTCATGAATAAGAAACTCTATTATTATCTTTCTTCGGATATCTAGCAAAAGATGTAGAGCACTTACTAGTATTAGAGGATCTATCTTGTTGGGGTGACAATTATTTATCTTTTTCAAATGCTCGAAACCTAGTGGGCAACTTAAATCAGACAAAACCCTCATTAGTGGTAGGTTGTGTTCGAAAGTTGGTCACGTGACAATCATCAATATCAACACTTGGATCTTTATCACTTGACGTATTGACTCCTTATTCCTCCTTTTCTTCTGCCATGTTTTTTAGAATGTCCTCTAATCCATCTACTGAGTCGTCATCAACATGATCTACTAGCCTTTCCTCATTATTTTCGTCTTCAGCATAAAGTGAATCAGGAGAATTGTCAACAATGTTAATGATCCAAGTGCCTAATTAATGCACTTGAACCTCAAATGATTCCCCATGAATATCAACATGAACACTTTCCGACAAAAATTGTTGAGATGTGGTAAGAAGTACAAACTCTACCCGTACACATGGCTGTCGATTGTACAATCTCAAAGAACATAAACTTTCCAACATACAAGCTACTTTCTTAGAAGCATTTGATCCCCATGCAGAGAGTTAAAGGAAACTAATCTCCACCCAAATCAAACGCTTATCAACCTTGAAAGAAGGCATTACAGTATTAATCGAGGATACAATACTCTTTATTCCTTCATTAGATTCAAATGCCATGACACCTTCGTGATATGAATCTAAATCCACAGTCCACCAACGGGGTAGATTTTTAAATCAGTGAAACCTTTATTCCTACAGATCTTTTAGTACATGCTAGACATAGTATCCACTTCTTTCAATGTAAGCATAACAACCTTAGAAGAGTCATCAACTCTTATTAAATCATGGTCATTTAAAGAAATAGATGTACTTTGGTAGACGATAATATTTCACCTTTCGTTTTAGTACTACCATGAACAACCGACACAAATGACGGTTTGCCAGAAGAAAGTATTGTGTCATTCGAAGTGGTATTTTTAGGTTTAGTTGAATCAGTTCCCATTGACACGTTATGAACATCACGAGGATTTTGTTTCAATTTGGATCCAACAAAAGTGGGTCTCTAAAATCTAGTCAGCATATGATACAAGTGAAATATTCCGATCCATATGTTGGACAAAGATCTAACAAAATCATTGTCATCTTTAATACTCACAAACGAACAAATCCAAAACGCTTCTAAAAAAATCATTATCGTCTTTAATACTCACAAAACGAATAAATCCAAAACACTTACCCTCTTTTGAACGCTTGTTCATAATAAAAGCATCAAATGTTACACCCCGTGCTCGCTTAGAAAAAAATTTAAAACTTTACGCGGAAACGACCCAACTTTAACGGATACTATTACCATAGGTATTAGTCTAAAATGAACCTTTTTTATTTTCTGAAAAGGCTCTTTTCTCTGCACCCTAAAATGAACCCATTTGCATCTAAAATAGACCCATTTCACTGCACTCTAAAATGGACACATTTGCATCTAAAATAGACCAATTTATGCACTGCACTCTAAAATGGACACATTTGCATCTAAAATAGACCCATTTCTGCACTGCTGATGCGCGTGGATTGCAACACGCACTACGTTTTACCTCTCGAGGG
The DNA here is from genome assembly GCA_014162995.1 of Artemisia annua. Classification (NCBI taxonomy): domain Eukaryota; kingdom Viridiplantae; phylum Streptophyta; class Magnoliopsida; order Asterales; family Asteraceae; genus Artemisia; species Artemisia annua. Next base: position 91,362 of record LBNU01024149.1, read on the forward strand.
ATCTCGAGAAGCTTGCAATCCCCACCAGGCAGTGTACCTGACCGATGTAGTATAGTGAAGTGGCAAGTACCGGGGGATTGATCGTTCTCTCACATGGAATAGTGTTCGTTAGGCTAAAAACTACTCTAATCTAGGTCTAAGGGTGGAGGAAGACTCTTTTTGTATTTTTTTATATTTTATGAAAGCAGTAAAATCTCTGGTTTTGGAGGATAGGGCGGAATTAGTTGCTAGTCAACTAACCCAAGTTATCTACTTCTAAGCTACTTATATTTTTGTATTTTTTTGTTTTAGAGAAAATCAGTGGTGGAGAATAGTGTTTACTTAGATTTCATTACTCCCTAACTATCTTTTACCATGTGACTAGTATGTTGAGTTTGCTTGGATGACGGGTGTATTCCTAACAAGTCGTAGGGAGTGCGTTCAATTCCCTAACTCTATAAGTTCCTACCTCACTCTATGACGATACGTCAAGCATCCTATCATGAGCTCACCGATAGCAACCTATGCATGAAATACTACCTTAAAACCAATAACGCACATATGATTCACGTTTCTAAAGACGTTCAAGCATGTTACCATATAGGAGATTAGCCAGTTTTCCTTAGTCTAACGTAGATGAAACATTCACCCAAATACAATCACAACATACACATCACATGATAATCAATAGTTAGGTTTCATTAGATCTAAGCAAACACAAAGTAAATTAGCCTAGCATATTAAAAGAAAGACAAGCACAAATATATATCACACAACACATAGACATATTGTATGAATAAAGACTTATCTTCAATTGAACATGCAAGTTGGAAGGGTTTGGATACCCTCCAAGGTCTGTAAAACTCGTACTAGGGTTTTGGTCCCAAGTTCTCCACTCTAAAATTCCTCTTAAATAAAAGAAAAACGTTCTATATATATAGATTTTGCGGGCTGACGGCGTCAACCCAATAGGTGACGTCGTCAGCTCGGCGATTAGGGTTTTCAGACGGCCTTCCTTGACGTGGTCATAATTGCTGGTTCCAGATCTGACGGCCTTGGTTGACGGCATCACCAATTTGCACTACGAACTCTCTGGCCCGTCACGAGTCTTTTTTCCACTTCTGGACTTCACTTGTTCCTGACGGCGTCACCTTGTAGAGTGTGACGGCGTCACCTTCTGTGATCTTTAAGGTCTTTTGAGTTTTTGTTGTTTTCCGCACTTTTTCACTCCGAAAACGCCCGAAAATGCTTCTTTTGTGATTTTCCCTTCAAAAGTACCTAAAATGAGAAAAGAAACGACTTTGGGTGAAATCCAAACCAAAAACATACGAATTAGGACTCAAACCGACCCCTAAAAACGTAACATTTTTCGTCTCATCAACTGCACTCTAAATGGACACATTTGCATCTAAAATAGACCCATTTCTGCACTGCACTCTAAATGGACACATTTGCATCTAAAATAGACCCATTTCTGCACTGCACTCTAAAACGGACACATTTGCATCTAAAATAGACCTATTTCTACACTGCACTCTAAAATGGACTCATTTGCATCTCAAATAGAACCATTTATGCACACATGCATGTTTTGACCCATTTTCCGGAAACCAACCTTATACCAATTCAAACATCACATAAAAACTTCCAGAAATAATTAGTACATCATAAATATCATATTCATGCAATAACTTTTACCGTTTGACCTTTGGAAGAGTACTTTTCAAAATGACGGGTTTTGTACCAAAACCCGGTTTGACCCATTTACACTACAAACCACCTTCACCACTTCATTTGCCCACCAAACTTAACCAACACCATTAATATAACATAATAAAACGTTTTCATAATCATTGACCCGTTTACAACCCAAAATGGGTATAAATACATGTTATGCCAAACACCCCTTTAACTTTGACCATAAACGCTTATAGCATACTTTGACACAACAATTGACCACCAAATCACTATGACGGCCTTAACATACAATTTGCCACTTGACTACACTTTACAAATCATTGTAGGATCAACGGGGGTACATCATTCAAACGAGCTCGGTATACTACCTAGCTCCTACTTTTACCAATCTTCTAATCTCGCAAAACCAAACTTTAGTCCTTAATCCAAGCATTCATATTAACACAAGAGCCTACAAAACATTGAACATTAAACTGTAAGCACGGATGCTTAGTAAGAAAAACAATTATAGCATAATATCATAAATCATTCACACATTACGCAACAACCCATTACTTCATTGAAAGTTTAACCTTTAACCTTTAACATTAAACATACCTTAGCTACTTAATGCTCCATGACCTATCTCAATAGCATCTAAGCATTCTTAAACTATCATATCCTTTTGAACTAAGTCATACTAACCTTGGGTCCACTTTCACATAAGCACATCCTTTCCAAATACACATAAATCATTAACATATAACACATAAAGCATAACATAATGAAATCATTACACCATCATCTTATAACCGGTTTACTTACCTTGAGTCCAAGCTAAATCTTAATAAAACATCATCATCATCATCATCTTCATCATCTTCCATCATCATCATCATCATCATCATCATCATCATCATCGTCATCATCATCATCATCATCATCATCATCATCATCATCATCATTTATTCTTGTCATCTAAGCCAACACCACTATAGACATAAAGACATAATTAATATCCTATACCATGATTACCATTACCATAACTCTTCCTTAAACACCTCTAATTATCATATAACCATATTATGATTATATGATAATTAGCCCAATTCAATTATTAGCTTAAACCCAATAGTACTTAAACCATATTCACCATAACTTCTTAGTTTAGCTTATAAACATCATTTACCCAATTCCCTTAATTAGGGTTCATAAACCCTAACCTCCCAATCATCAATTTAACACTAATTTAGATACTTACTTGGATAGAATCATTGCTAGGGTTTCATCTACTTGAATTGGAATACATAGACTCATGGTTGACCATTAAGGCTTGGTCTCTTCTTCCCTCCATTCTTCACTTCACGACACACACACCCAAACCTCCACTTTCTGGAAATCTAATGATAGTAGTAGAAGTATCCAGATTATTGTAGGAGGTAAGTTTGCCTAATTGGCACATTAAGTCCCTTAGGTTCCTTTTCTTCTACTTTAGCCACACTTAACCTTATAGCACCTTTACCACTTGACAACTTTAGTCCTTAAAGTCTATTTCCATTCTAGTTGTGACACATAATACTTTCTATAATCACATTACATATTCTTTGACCTTCACATTGACTATCGGGTTTGACTAAATGTAACTTCCATTGACTAACCAATCACTTAAGTCATAGTCAGTTTCATCTAGGGTGGGACCTATTTGTATCCGAGATACGGGTCCAACATCAACGAAACGTCCAAAAGTTGCACAAACATTCCGTAGGCCTCTTGAATTGATTGAATCTCGAAATTTAGTTGCATAAAATGATGACGCCACTTTCTCTAAATCCTTATAGAATGGGTTCCTGATAGGTTTTACCACTGAGCCCTTGTTTTTTTGAAAAATCAAATCCATGTCCAACCATTATGTTGAAACTAAGATCCTTGATAGATCTTGCAGCTCTCGTTGATCGTTAGCAGTGTCAATGTAATCAAAAACACTCTAAAAGAGAATCTCCAAAGCTTGTGTTCTAAAGCGGAAAAAAAACACAAACTTGTAACAAAGAATACTATGAACGTTTGATCTTCTATGGATCTTTTATATAATAATAACTTGTTTTTCTAGAACGTACATTGAACATAAACTTGTGTTCCTTTTATAGACAAGGAACCCTAACCCTAAACCGTTTCCCAAGAAACGTATCTTCTATAAACTTTAAATAATATGCATTATCTTTTCCTAATATTGCTCATGCATATCCTAACTACATTACATAATACGCAGTTAAACAATATCCGCAGAAACTAAATATGCTGAACTATGTCTTCAGCAGTAAGTCTTCTTCAGCAGAATCTGTACCTTCAGCAGATTCCTTCAGCAGTAACCATCAGTGGAATTCACACTTAGCAGAATTCCCAACAATCCTCCCCTAATCTTGAATTTGACCTGGGTTAAGTTCAAGATTTCTTGATAGATCTTTAAACACAACACAATAGAGGATTGACTTCGAACACCAGCAGCAAAGAACCAAAACTTGACATCGCTATGATGATAGACTTGAAACACCAGATCTTTGAAGCAACATATGACAGCAGATACATCAAAACATTATAAGTTTCATACTATTCTCATCACATCCAGGTGTGTTAACTCCTGTGAGAGGTGAATCATTGAAAATAATGGATTTGATGTCTCTTTACCAATAGACATCACTACTGGAGTAGCCAAATGTTTAAGTCCAAAGACTATGGTACACTGATAACCATATGATTTTTAGTAAATCATCAACTATAAACGAATTTGAGTTGTCTTTACCTATAGCCGTTTGCTCAGGACTAGTCAATTCTTAAAGGAAACATCCTTGGTGAATTGATAACCAATATGGATTGCCACAGCCTTTACCACAAGCCATATACTCATGGGCTAGCCAATTCTTAGGATTTTCAATGAATAAGATCCATGGTGAAATGATGACCATTACAACTCTCAGCAATTAAGCATGGGTGAGTTGAGTACCCTATGATTTTTGGCAAACCATTACAGCCATCAACAGATTTGATGTATCTTTACCAAAGCTGTACCCTTTGGACTAGCCAACTCTTTAACGGACACAAGACACATTTGGTGTTTTTTTTTTTTTTTTTTTTTTTTTTTTTTTTTTTTTTTTTTTTTTTTTTTTTTTTTATATAAATAATAAAAAATAAACAAAATATACAACAAGATATACCAGACTCAAGTAGAAGCCTTCTGCTGGAGAAGCTGAGACTTGATCAATCCAACCAATTGCTCAGCATGGGTGAGATCATTAGAAACTGGATTAGGAGGAACCTCCAACTTCTTTCTCAATAATCTTTTCAGCAGCTTAGGAGACATTGGATACTGCTGATCAGAAAACATGCATACTCTCATCCCACACTTAGTCTCCACAACATGGATATTAGGATAAGGATAGAACCTCCATGTATCAACCTTACAGAGCTCAGAATCCTTCCAAATAGAAAACCCTGTACCCTTAGGAGTTTGAGAATCAAACAGCACTTGAAGATCTCCCAATAAGTACAAACCTGAGCCTTGTAGTTTATGTTGTACATAATGATGTGACACAAAGGCATACAGAGTTTGCAGATCTGTCCTATCCACCAAATGAAGTATATCTTTCAAGAAAATGAAATCCATAGAAGATCCATCCAGCCTATAAATTGTGTTGAGCTGACCATCAACCACTTTCCAATCAGTCAACACACTATATGAAGCTTCTGGAAAAGTGGTAGGAGAACCTTTCTTGAGAAAAGTAGCATTGTCAGCCTGTAGATCCACACTCTTAGATGAGCTCTTCTTCCTTGTAGTCCTTCTCTTAGAAATCCTCACAGATCTTCTCAAGGCAATATGTCTCTTGTGAGACATTCTCTTCTTTCTTCTACCAGGTACATAGATCCCCATAGAGATAGAAGGATCAACTGTGTCAGATGCACCAGAGGCATCTTCAGCAGCAACAGAAGTAGTAGCATCAGAAGGAACCGAGATACCTATGTGATACAGCTTATCCATTGCTTCCCTAGCCTGCTTAGCTTTAGCAGCCTCTTGTTCAGCCTTCCTTGACAACACTTCTCTATAGTGGAAAAGAAAAGATCCTCCTTTAGCAGCAGATACAGAAGAAGAGGTAGTAGCAGTACTTTTCTTCACAAGTTTAGGTGAAAGAGGATCAGCAGCAACAGAAGAGTCTTCAGAAGGAACAGCCACGATAGAAACATCAGTAGGAACAGGTAGTACTGAGGATTGACTTGCAGAGACTTCATCAGTAGAAATGGAGGTCTTGCCCTGTAGTTCAGCAGATGGTGAAGGTTCAGTAGATTGAACATTAGCATGTACACCCTTAGTAGATATAACTACAGTCTCAGCAGTTTTGGATCTCTTGGCATCAGGGGCATCCAAAACACTAGCAATCCTTTTAACTGGTTTAATGTTTCTCATGACCACATTATATAGCCTCAGCAACTCAGAGTCTGACAGATTCCATACTTGCTTCTTCTTTAAGCCAGAAGGATATATGGCTGTACTCTGCATGTAAACTACAGTCCTCATGTAAGTTCTCGGCTCTGCTTCAGTCTTTGGCTTATCTCTCTTTTCCTTAGCCTTCTGAGCTGCAATGGCTCTTCTTTTCTCAGCTGCAGCCTTCTTCTTTTGTTGTCCAAGTGCCACCATCTGAGCAGCAAAATTCTCACTATCAAAATCAACCCCTAGTATACTCTGAGCAAGGTTGGAATTTGATGCAGCTTGCATAGTATAATTGTCCCACTGCTCATCAGTAAAATGAATGGATTGAGCATCCAATTCTCTTTGTCTTGCAGGAGATAGATTTGAAGTGAACTGAGCTGACATCTTCTCTTGAAGTGCCCTGCTTTTCATCATATCTTCATACTCTTTAAGCCTTCTGGCCTGCTCAGTGATGTCAGTGACAGTCATAGAATCAAGATCAATGACTTCATCTTCTAGAGGTGCTTTGCCTTTGTCAGTAAGATCTACAGTGGGAAGACTTGAGGATGGCTCAGTAGTAGTATCATCATGGGAGAGATCCACAAATGATATATCTTCAGCAGTTGCATCAGGAGAAACAGGTGAAGTAGAATCTTTTTCAGTAGGAGTAGCACCAGCAGATTCAAATGCCAAAACATGAGTTCTCCCAGCAACAAATACCACTGAAGTTTCTTCTAAAGATGTAGGAATAGGCAGTGTGTTTTCTTGAGCAGAAACAACTGTCTCCATTTCCTCATCAGCAGGAACTTGAGCATCAACAGCTTTAGCATGCTCAGCAAGATATAATCTTCTTCTCTTTCTGCTGAACTGAATAGTCTTCCTTTGAGAAGTTGCTTTAGGAGAAGAAGCAGCAACTTTGTGAGCCACATCAGCTAGAACTTCAAGAGGATCCAACTGTGACTCCTCTGGTTCTTCATCAGAAGCAACCACAAACTTTCTCTTCCTTTTCTGTCCAAGCTGTGCTTCCAAACCCTGAACCTGTGCTCTCAAAGCTTCTATCTCAGCACTCATTGATGATTTAGTAGCATTGAGCTCCTTTCTCAACTCAGCAACTTCCTGATTATTCTTGTTAAGCATTTCATAAACAGTTGTGAGAGTAATAGGGTCCTCAGCTCCACCAACAGATTGCTCAGTGGTATTGGGAGCTTCATTGGGCCTTTCAGGAGAAATAGGCTCAAACGTAGGATAATCATAAAAAATATTCCTATCTGGGCTTGGTGTGGACAGTCTAGTCATCTTTGGTTCATGAGGCAAAGGCATTTGAATACCAGAAGACTGTAGAGTCTCCTCAACCTCAAGAACTTGCTCATCAGGAGCAATAGATATAGGTGGTGATGGTGGTCTAGGTAAATTGGATGGTGGTGGTTGGTCAGTAGATACCTCAGTAGTATTGGAAGGACCCTCATCAGTGGCAACTGATGGATTACCATCAGCAGCAATACCAGCAGATGATGGAATACCATCATCAGCAGGAGGTAGAGAGGGTGGAGCATCAGCAGCAATACCCTCACCAGCTTCATTGTTACCCTGTGGCAACATTGCTGGTAAAAGAGGATGACAGGGTCCTAAGCTATTAGTTTTCATTAAAGCAAATATCTTTTTGGTAAGGGTACCTATAGGACTATGTGTTCTATCTTGAGTTGTTAAGTCGAGTATAATTTGTAAAAACCTAGGGTACATTAAAAACTTATGTGATTTCCTTTCAACATTTTCTAGCATATTTTCAAAAATGAATTTAGAGAAATTATAAGTTAACCCTTGAGAAAGACAAACAATACCACAACCCAATTGGGTAGAGAACTGATCCCATCCTCCTACTTTGTTGCTGATACACTGGAGGAGGGTGTGCACCAAGAACTTCCATACACGATAGAATTGATTCTTGAGCCATTTGTCTGTTGCAGTACTTTGGTAGCCTGCAGCCCTTAACCCTTCAAGAATCACTGCGACATCTGAATGAAATACACCACCTTCATCATCCACTTGTAGCTGCGTCCTTATCAACGACTCTGTCACCACATACTCTGTCCCATCAATTGTTGCTTCAATCTCTGTGTCAGTCCTTTTCTTTGCAGTTGCCCAAAATTGTCGCACCAACGATTCGTATATCACATTAGGAGAATGTGTCAAAGCAAAATGAATCTTGGAGCACTTCAAAAACTCAACCATAGGATCATATTCCTTACATCCTTTAGCCTTTCCCAAGAATGCAACCTTGTTATGATCCGATTTGAATTGTAGAGAAGCCACGGAAGAACGTGAGTGAATTAGGTCTGAATTGTTAGAAGGAGAGTGAGTTTAAATTTGTTTGAGAGGGAATCAGGTGGTTTGGGCGAAGATACGATAATTAGGGTATAAATAGAAGTTACACGGTTATGGTCAAAAGAATCGGAACAAATCGTTGACCAAATCTTACGTGTAAATTAAATTTCAAACTTTATAGCGTTACCCTTCAGCAGAATCCATGGTCAATTTGCTGATCATTCAAGTCAATCAGCAGAAACGATTGGTAAATTATCTTCAGTAAATATCAAACGTTTCACTGTGCCACCCGTTACGCATTAATTACCCAATTACGTTGACTCTGCTTATAAAATCTACCCCAAATCTCAATCTTAATCATTCACTTATTCCCCAAATTAGGATTGAAACCCTAATTTTCCGATTAACCTTCAATCTCCAATCAAAACAATGTCATCAAAGCCTGAGATCATCGATCTCACCTCTTCCTCCTCATCATCATCTTCCAGTGATGGTTGGAATGCTTATTTTCCACCCATTGCACATCCCAAAACACATCCAGTTACTACTAACCAAGGAACCAAATGAAAGCATGAAAAGGAGGAACCAAGTCAAGCCCCCATTCCTGCTGACTCCGATTCTACTGATGATTCAAGCCCTTGGATAGGTTATCCTGCTTCAGATAGAGACCTAGTCTCTCCTTTTCTCTTTACCTCGGATGAGGAATCTTCTGAGGATGAATATGAAGATCCCTCCTTTCTTCCTCCTTCCACACCTGAGAGACCACAAGTAAGGTCTAGGAAGACTAACCCTCCACTTCCAAAATCAAGAGAGTTGGTTCTTTGTCTTCCTGCTTCAGAAGGTAAGGGAGATGACAAATGGAAGGGAAAGATGGAGCAGTTGTAAATGTGAAGCTGCCAGGGACCAAACTCATAAGTTCTTGAGCATCTTCATCATCGTTTTCATCAATCCATCTTTCTATTTTCATCTTCAGCTTCTTCATCATACTGGACATGCATATCTACCACTTTTGGCACTGATGATGGACTAGTTAGACATTTTGTAGTTGAATATGTAATAGAATAGGCTTTCCTTTTGAACTTGTTTGTAAGCTGTAACTCTGTTCTTGAATGAATGAATTACTTTTGAGTTTATCTCTTGTTGTACTTGTGTGAAGTTTACTTCAGTAGAAATAATATATGACACATTTGTTCTACTTCAGTAGAAACCATAAGAAGCAATTATAACTACTTCAGAAGGAACAAAGAAAGACTCTTTAATCCTACTTCAGCAGAGATCATGACTTCTTCAGTAGCAACAATCAGTAGCAACACTCAGTAGTAACAATCAGTAGCTTACATAACCTTATTCCAAACTTCTTCAGTAGCAACCAATAACACCAACTACACAAAACTGCATTCTGCAAAAGTGACACAAAGTGGCAACCCAAATATACAAACTAATATGTTTTTACACACATTAGATGGTTAGTGTTAGAAATCTAAAATTATACAAGTTTACAACAACAATCAATCCTCCCCTGAGGCATATGCCTCTCCTGAGGCTTATGCCTCCCCTCAAACTGTGCATTTAAGGGTTAACCATCCCAATGTGGACAACTAAGTGTTGAAACCTAGGTCCATCAAAAGCTTTAGTCAACAAATCTGCCACATTATCATCTGTGTGAATTTTAACCACCTTTATCAAATGTTTTTCATATGCATCTCTTATAAAGTAGTGTCTTATCTCAATATGCTTTGTTCTATTGTGAAAAACTGGATTTTTAACAATGCATATGGTACTTTGATTGTCAATAAAGATTGTGGTACTCATGAAATTGAACCCATAATCTAGCAACTGGTTTTGTATCCAAAGTACCTGCCCACAACAATTGGCAGCAGCAACATACTCTGCTTTAGTAGATGAGGTAGCAACAATGGTTTGTTTCTTGCATTGCCAAGAAATCAATCTTCTGCCAAGGAATTGGCAACCTCCAGTTGTGGACTTTCTATCCAAATTAGCACCAGCATAGTCACTATCACTATAAGCCTCCAACTTGAAAGGGGATTCTTTTGGGTACCAAAGACCAAGATGAGGCTGGCCTTTAAGGTACTTAAAGATCTTTTTGACTGCATTCAAGTGTGAAGTAAGTGGTGTAACTTGATGCCTTGAACAAGCACTCACAACAAATGTAATGTCAGGCCTTGAAGCTGTCAGATACATCAATGAACCAATCATAGATCTGTAGAGATGAACATTCACAGCTGGATCAGGTTCATTGTTGTTCTTAGCTTTAGGAGTTTCATAAGGTGTTGTGGTAGTTCTGACACTTTCCATTCCAAACTTCTTCAAAATGTCTCTCACATATTTATCCTGATTAATAAATATGCCATCTGGTTTCTGCTAAACCAGTAGACCCAAAAAGAAAGTAAGCTCTCCCATTGCACTCATCTGAAATTCACCCTTCATCAAATCTTCAAATTCCCTGCACCAAGCTTCTTTTGTGGATCCAAAAATAATATCATCCACATAAACCTGCACAAGTATAATATCCCTGGAATCTTTCTTTAGGAAGAGTGTTTTGTCAATGGCACCTCTTCTGTATCCATGCTCCAGTAGAAACTTTGAAAGTCTAGCATACCATGCCCTTGGTGCCTGATGTAAACCATAAAGAGCTTTGACCACCTTATAAACATATTCAGGGTGATCTAGATCTTCAAAACCTTTGGGTTGAGAAATATAAACATCTTCTTCAATCTCACCATACAAAAATGCACCTTTCACATCCATCTGATAGACAGTAAATCCCATGTAAGATGCATAGGCCAAGAAAATCCTAATGGCCTCCACTCTAGCAACAGGTGCAAAGACTTCATCATAATCTATCCCCTCTTCTTGCCTGAACCCCTGAGCCACCAATCTTGCCTTGTTCTTGATCACAATACCCCTTGCATCTCTTTTATTCTTCAAAATCCATTTTGTCCCAATGGCATACTTCCCATCTGGTAGAGGAACCAATATCCAAACCTGCTGATTCTTGAATTGTTGCATTTCCTCTTGCATTGCCTCAAGCCAACTTGGATCAGCAAGTGATATAGGGACGCTGGTTGGTTCCATTTGGGAGAGAAAACAAGCAACCAGACAATGTTGAAAGTCTGTGTGATTGTCTCTCTGCTGTTGTGAGACATAAGAAATAAAAACAACTTCTCCATACTTTGTCTTTTTCAATGTGCTTCTAGTTCTGACAGGATCTTTAGGATCACCAAGTATATTCTCCATTGGATGGTTTTTGTGAATCCTTGTAGTAGCATTGGGGTTAACAGTAATTGTGTTGTCAAGATTGGTCAAGGTGGGATCAAAGTCTGTGTCATAAGAGGAGGAAGTGAAGATGCCTACTTTGGGTTGATGATTACCAAGATCGGTAGGACTTGGAAATCTTGTATAGGGTTCACCAAAGTCAGTGGAAACACGAGCAGAAATGGGAGTAGCAACATCTGGGGCATCAGCAGGAAGGATGTTTTCAGAAGAAACAGGAGTGCTGTTAGTAGAACTGTCAGCAGTATCCTGGTTTCCACTGATAGCATCAGCTGATTGTCTCAGAAGTACTTCAGCATCTTTGTTAAGCTGGTCACTAAGCTTCATAGCTTCTTGAGTGGCTGCATGCTCTTGTGTCTTTAGCCTAGCAAGATCCTCTGCATAGTGTGTTATAGCCCGTATACAACCTAAATCACGATAAGTAGATACAAAAATAAGATATGGGAGCGAGGAGTTATTCCACAAGTAACTACCATGAGTAGCGTTAGCATCTAATTTGTAAGTAAGCTGTGATCTCGTTTTTAAGCTTAGTTTGGGGACTTGTGAAAAATCAGGGACGATGAATTTTATCCGTATGGTCATTTCTCCATGAGTCGTGTTTCTACTTTATGACCCTAAACATTATAGCAAAATAATGAAAGTCGGCATACCGTCACTATAATAAAGGGAAAAATACAAAAATAGTAGTTTAGAATTAGTATATGGAATAAAATGGAATAACGGGGCGTTTTCGGGAATAAATGATTTCGTAATCTCTTTTGAACGTTTTGCTACTTTCCAAAGTTAGTAAAAAGAGTTGTGAAATTATTTATCTCAAAAGCGTGAAGTGATGACATTCCGTGAGGACACGGCAATACCTTAGTCTGGGGGATTTTGGTATGTGTTAAATTACACATACTTTTTACCTATTTAAACGGACCAAAAAGACCAAAAACCGACCAAAGATGCCAAATATATGTGTTTTTGTGTTTATGATTGTGCAAGTATGGATATATAAGAAAATGGGCAAAAATTAAGAGAAAACGACCACGAGATTTGAAAGAGCAAAAAAAAATTATGGGATCAACATTAATTTTATTTGGAGCATCGTGGCATGAGACTGAATTTTTAAAGATTAAATGAGGTCCGAAAGAAGCCCAAGTCCAATAGATAAAATTCGTAGCCCAAATAAAAGAAAATGCAATGAGTCTAACATGCACACTTATTGAAGACAGAAGCCCAAGGAAGGAAATGATAGTCCAAGCCCACCAAAAGATAAAGACCAGCGAGTAGATAAATGAAAAGAAAAATATTGTTTTTGCTGTGTTTCAAATTGATGTCACGACAAAGTCACCAAACAGAAAAAAAGGGCATGTGACTTGACAAAAGAAATAAAGAAATGAATGAATTGAAGAGTAAATGANNACCATTAGTAATAACATGCCAAAGATCTAGATCCTTTGATTTCACATAAGTTTCAAATCGATTTTTCCAATAAAGAAATCCATCACTTTCAAATAGTGGTGGTCTTTGCATAGATTGCCCTGCTAAATATTTTCCGATTCCATAGGTCGATTCAAGTTTTAAAATACAATTTATTTTAAAAATCTTGTTTGACCTGGCTCTTGATACTAATTGTGGAAAACTAGAAGGGGGGTTGAATAGTTTTACGTCTTTTTAATTTATAAAAACTTGCTTTTAAAAACACTTCGATTCTAATTTATGTGAAATCAACACTTGCACTATATGAACAATTCTATCTAATTAACTAAGCAAATATAAAGTAAATATAAACGTAATGAAAAGATAGAGTTAGAAAGATCAAACCACAACACAAGGATTTATAGTGGTTCGGCTACGAAGCTCCTCTTCGCCCTACTCCACTCCCCGAGTCACCTACTCGAGAGTTTTCTTCACTATGTCAACAAACTCCCTTATGGCGGAGAAACCTTACACACCTTTGCTTACACCTTTTAGCGACTCCAAGCAAAATGTCGAGTTCTAATAGTAGCTTGTAACACCTGGTATTTTTCCTAAAACCTAATCCTAGCCAAACTTCTATTTTTAGAGCCTGAAACGTTTTAAAACTTTAAAGCATGTTAAATTTGATTTGAAAAGCGTGAGATATATTAGGAACGAGAATTTATTTGTAGACTAGCTCAGCACAACCTAGAAAAACTCGAATTTGTTTCACTTGCCAAATTATTTGATTTATTATGAGTTTGAGAAAAACTATGAAGTTTATGCTTGATTTTATTGGAAAAACTATTTCGAGAACGATGGCGCAAGTTTTATAATTTTTCGAGTCCGTTTGCTATGTCATTTGAGTCCCGAACCGTTTTATGAAGGAGATTAGCTAAAACCCACCCCATGCCTCACCTATAAATACCCACACCCACCCTTACTTCCCTTTCTTTACAAACACAAAAACACACACATAACTTTATTTCTCTCTCTTTTCTTTCTCTCTCTAAATCCGGCCAACCCCTTCGCCGGCGCCGCCATAAATTCCGGCCACCGGAGAAAATTCCGGCCATCCCTAATTACACCACCTATCCCCGTTGATAGATCGGGACATCCCCGACTCATCCCCGCAACCCGTTTCACCCCATTCGAACCCACGCGCCCTAAATCTAATAAATACACATTCGACTTTCACCACTTTTCCGGCCAAATCGTTTTCCGACGAGCTCTTGGGTAACCGAGCACTCCCCCACCATCTTTAATCATGTTTTATTAATAAAAACCCATTTAAATCCAAACCCTAATTTTCGTTATTTATAAATCCGAATTATTTTCGGTTTCTTTTTTATTAAAAATGGTTTAATAAGTGTTTTTAATGATAAACTCGTGTGGATTTATGGTTCTTGATTCGTTTGGGTCGCGACTCGGTCGAACTCACCGAGTCAACTCGGTTGACTCGGTGAGGTTTGATGTTATTTGATGTTTGGTCGAGTTGGGTAGCGAGTGGGAATGTATATTTTGGTTGTTTGATTAATTTTGGGTTCCGTTTGGTTGTGTTCGTGTGTCGGCAGCCGTGACCCACCACCACCGAACCATGGTGGTGGTGGTGGGTGGCATATTTTTGTTGTTAATATTGATGTGGTCACTTGGTTTGGTTGTGTTTGGATTCGGATGAGTTTTGGTTAAGCCGAAGAGGTATAAGCGAAATGTATTGGTTGTTGTATTTAGTTTAGTTGACGGGTTTAGGATTAGATTTGGTATTTTTGGTGGAAGCGAGACATGGGATTGTGATGTTTGTTGTGGATTTGGTTTTGGTTATGTTTTGTCGGGATTGGTTATTAGTCTCGGATGGTTATTGTTATTATTATAACCTTATTATTATTATTATTATTATTAATTTTAAACGGTAACTATTAATACGGAATAATAACTATGAAACTAAAATATAAAATTGTTAAAGTTAATTTAATTTGGATGACGGACTTGGTATCCGCTTTGATGACTTATATTATGACTTGTGAACTTGTATTGGACGTATTGGATTTGCGGCTATGGTTATTTGGACTTATGGACCCTTTGGTACACGAGACGGTAGGGTACGTTAGGCCCTTAAAGATCTTAACGTACCTGGAACCCGAACTATACGAAATGGTCGATAAACCTGAACAACTAATGGACAACGTGAATGATATATCCAATCATATTAATATCTACACTTATATTATTATTAACGTTATTTATATTTAAAAGAGTCGATGACTCGGGAAATGCTTTATAAACGGGCAGGTCATGCCGAAATTTACTAAAAATATATATTATTTTCTTACTATACTTTAACAAATATAATCTTATTATATTTTGGGAAATGGGAAATACCGAGACTATTAGGAATTGTTGTCTTTCTTTCGTGTCTTTTATTCTTTTCTGTTCTTCCTTTCTTTTGACGAGTATTCTTCGAGTCTTTGTTGTTTTCTCATGTGTTTTGAGGTTCGCCGACTTAATCTTTTCTATAGTCTTCCACACGAGACTGCTTTTGGAAAATGTTTTCTTTTAAACGCCATCATCTTTTATAAAACTTCATTCAAGCATTAACTATTAAAGTATTCGAGTACGATTGCTGAGTTATGATATTTATATGATTAGGTTGTGCTGAGGATTGTCTGCTGTGAGGCGTATTTGTTTGGTTGACATATATATCTCGTTACCTGCTGTTGTTAAGGAGTGATTCATAGCCCCACTTTTTACCTTTTAAATGTTTATAAACCCATGGGGTGAGATACATGCTTTAAATGTTTTCTGAGCACAAGTATTTTTGGTATGCTTTCCTGATTGGTATGCTTTCCTGACGATGTGCTAAGTAGCTCTGCCTTGCCTATGCAAGACCCTCAGATCATGAACCATTAATCACTTGCGAGTGAACGCGAATATAGGGATATAGCGCTATAGGAATTGACCCTCCCACTCCTTTTGCTAGATAGGCAAATTGTGGTGTACTATATTCGATTTGTCGAGTAAATGGCAAGTGCTCGACCTTGAGGGCATTGTTATACTATGAAATTCCGCGGTTATATTGATATTATGATTGTGGTTAACGTTTGCGTGTCATGAGCTTAGCATCATCAACAATGTTATATGCACAGGGATGCCTCTATACATTGGTTGTTATCTTGATTACCCGATATTAGCATATGTTGCTCATATCTTATGATTAAACCTTGTGCTCAACTTTATATTTTAAACCTATGGATTACACTCAACCTTTGTGTTGACTTTTTAAGCATGTATTTTCAGGTAATGATGTTTAGCTTGGCATGATGATATAATGGGCGTGGAGGAGTGGCATTGGCTGGAGTGGTATTCTGTCACGGCAGCTTAACTACTTTACTACCCTATTTTTACATGTCATTCGTCAAACCTTTTGTGTCTTTTACATTTCCGCTGCTATACTTTGTTTATTTTTCCGCTGCAAACTCTATTTACTTTTCCGCTGCAACTTTTATATAAAGAGTACTTGTACTCTAAATGGTTTATAAATCGAATGATGTGTTTTGGTCACATTTTAAACGTCCCGAGTTGTGGTCGTTTACTATAAATGTGCCTGGTTTCTATTTTCGTAATACCCCCAGCACTGTAGCTGCCATATTTGAGTTGGGGGTGTTACAGTCAGCTTTTAAACTCTGACGCCGTCAACCCGCCGCGTTTAGGGTTTTTGGATCACCTAGATCCACTTCTGACGCCGTCACCTTGTAATTCCTTCTGGGCCGTCTCTCTACATAACACCTGACGGCCTAGATTTCTTGACACCTGACGCCGTCAGGTGTTAAATCTTGAATTCTTCACTTGGGCGTCTGGTAAAGTCTGAATCCCACTCCTTTGTCTTCAAGTGACGGCGTCAGCTTGTAGCTCCTGACGCCGTCAGGTAGGATTTCCAGCATGCTTTTGAGACTTTGTCGTTTTCTTCACTTTTATGCTCCAAAAACGTTCAAAATGCAAATTTTTCAAGAATTCCTCCCAAAAGTACCTAAAATGACAAAAGGAACGATTTAAGGTAATATNTGTTAAATCTTGAATTCTTCACTTGGGCATCTGGTAAAGTCTGAATCCCACTCCTTTGTCTTCAAGTGACGGCGTCAGCTTGTAGCTCCTGACGCCGTCAGGTAGGATTTCCAGCATGCTTTTGAGACTTTGTCGTTTTCTTCACTTTTATGCTCCAAAAACGTTCAAAATGCAAATTTTTCAAGAATTCCTCCCAAAAGTACCTAAAATGACAAAAGGAACGATTTAAGGTAATATTTGATCATAAAATCACGATTTAGGGCTTAAATGACCTCCTAAAAGCGTAACACTTTTCGCCTCATCATTGCAAAATGGGTAGATAATGAGGCGAAAAGTGTTACACTTTTAGGGGGTCATTTAAGCCCTAATCCGTGATTATTTGATCAAATATTGCCTTAAATCGTTCCTTTTGTCATTTTAGGTACTTTGGGAAAAAAAAGGAAACATTTTAGACGTTTTTGGAGCATAAAAGTGAAGAAAACGACAAAGTCTCAAAACCATGCTGGAAACTGTACCTAACGGCGTCACTCTTTACGAGGTGACGGCGTCACGCTTTGACAAAGAGGTGGATAATTTTTACACTTGACGAGCCAGAAAGATTTTGAAGCTTTTACACGTGACGGCGTCACGTGTTATTTCGCCTAGGCCGTCACGTTATAAGTCAAAGAAAGATGGCTTAGAGACTTTTAAAGAGGGACGGCGTCAAGAGTGGATCTGAGTAATCCGAGAAGAGTTTTGGCGGCGAGATGACGGCGTCACGAGCTAAAACGTGACGCCGTCAAGTTGTAAAATCTATATATAGTTTTCTAATTTTCATTCATTAGGTGTGCAACTTTTGAGAGAACTTTAGGGATAAACCCTAGGTCGTGGTTTGTTGTATTTTCAGGGGTTTTTCACCCCTTGAATCATTCATGTTCAATTAAAGACTAAACGAATACCCGTGCATAGCAACGAGATTTTATGGCGATAGATAGTTTATTGATAAAAAAAAAGTTTATAGGTTATAAACGAAAAATAATAAAAGTTTGAAGATTTGGGAATTAAACATAATGTTTTGAAACCCGGTTCGACCCGGGTGGTTCAGCCGGTTGAACCATTCCGGTCGAAAAATGGGTTGATTTAAATAGGGTCAACTTG